>OX465039.1:1037687-1120187 GCA_949841015.1 Aplysina aerophoba
GGGAGACAGTACTTATACACTACACATAGTATATATAGTTGACATGATATATCTTTGCCTCTCTCTTGCAAACGGCAGGGGAGACAGTACTTATACACTACACATAGTATATATAGTTGACATGATATATCTTTGCCTCTCTCTTGCAAACGGCAGGGGAGACAGTACTTATACACTACACATAGTATATATAGTTGACATGATATATCTTTGCCTCTCTCTTGCACACGGCAGGGGAGACAGTACTTATACACTACACATAGTATATAGAGTTGACATGATATATCTTTGCCTCTCTCTTGCAAACGGCAGGGGAGACAGTACTTATACACTACACATAGTATATATAGTTGACATGATATATCTTTGCCTCTCTCTTGCAAACGGCAGGGGAGACAGTACTTATACACTACACATAGTATATAGAGTTGACATGATATATCTTTGCCTCTCTCTTGCAAACAGCAGGGGAGACAGTACTTATACACTACACATAGTATATAGAGTTGACATTGTGTGCAGAATCTCACACATCTTTGCCTCTCTCTTGCATTTGGCTGTGCACCATTTGACACCTCAAGGACGGGCCACTGCAGTGAGGACCATGTTGTGATATGAGGAGGGAGAGGAGTAGTGAGAGGGAGAGGGGGAGTTGTGGGGGTACAAATTTTATAGGACATGGTCATATGCAAATTGAATGAGATGAAGATATGCACACAAGCTTTAGTGCTATTAGTTTGTGATGGTGGAGTAAGTCTGAGCACAATAGACTGCATTCTATCTCTAATTAGTGTGAGCAACATTTGAGTAGGACAGTCTAGCCAGACACATCATGTGGGGCACACCGAGTGTTTTGGGCTTATTGACCTCTTGAGTGTAACTAACCCAATCTCTGTATGTACAAGCACCTAGGGCTACTCCTGTATGTGTGTGTGGGGGGGAGGTGTTTGTACAAGCACCTAGGGCTACTCCTGTATGTGTGTGTGGGGGGGAGGTGTATGTACAAGCACCTAGGGCTACTCCTGTATGTGTGTGTGGGGGGGAGGGGAGGTGTATGTACAAGCACCTAGGGCTACTCCTGTATGTGTGTGTGGGGGGGGAGGGGAGGTGTATGTACAAGCACCTAGGGCTACTCCTGTATGTGTGTGTGGGGGGGAGGGGAGGTGTATGTACAAGCACCTAGGGCTACTCCTGTATGTGTGTGTGGGGGGGAGGTGTATGTACAAGCACCTAGGGCTACTCCTGTATGTGTGTGTGTGTAGGGGGGGGGAGGGTATATACATGTGCCTAGGCCCACTCCTGTATGTGGGGGGAGGTGTATAATTATGGCAGATGGGGCATGTGGTTTATGTGTAAGGGGTGGAGCACATGATTAGTTCATGAGTAAAAGGGGGAGGGGACAGTGGGAGGGGACGCTGACAAGCAGAGAGGCCGGAGGAAGGTGAGAGGAGCAGTGCATGAGAGTGAGCAGTGAGAGTGAGAGGGTTGTAGGGTATAATATATACAAAATAAAGACACTGTCATGTACAAATTGACATGTAGGTATGCACACAAGTGGACACATACACGCATACTTAACATACTTGACCACCCACTCACTCACCCAAACCCACTCATTATCAAGGACTTTGCCGCGGCCCGTGTCGAAGCAACTAGTGTTCCGGTGTACGGACCCCGCCCACCGATCACTTCCGTGTGCACATGTTACAGCTTTACGCCCAGTTTGTCTCGACCTGCTAACGATGGACAGTTGAACTAGACTGCCAGTACAGCTTCTTAAGCAAAACTAGTGAAACGAAGTGAAGTACAGCCGGCGACAGCGAGGGACAATGCCCTATCCGTAAGTCGAGGGCACGAGTGTCTTACCGTACCATAGATGTCTTTCTACGTAGCTAGCTAGCTAGCTAGAACTTCTCACTAGAGCTTGACTGTAGTCTTTAGCTCACGGGCATACTGGAGAATGAGGGTATAATATATGCAAAATAGTAGACACATACATGCATACTTAACATACTTGACCACCCACTCACTCACCCAAACCCACTCATTATCAAGGACTTCGACGTGGCGGTGTCGAAGCACCTTGTGTTCCGGTGTACGGACCCCGCCCACCGATCACTTCCGTACACAAGTCAACGCCAGCTTACGCCCAGTTTTGTCTCGACCTGGTAACGATGCACAGTTGAACTTGACTGCCAGTACAGCTTCTTGAGCGAAACTAGTGAAACGAAGTGAAGTACACCCGACGCAGCGAAGTACACCGAGAGACAATGTCCTATCTGTAAGTCGAGGGCGCGAGTGTCTTACCATACCATGCCTATGTCTTTCTACGTAGCTAGCTAGCTGGCTAGAACTTCTCACTAGAGCTTGACTGTAGTCTTTAGCTCATGGGGATACTAGAGATTTAGCTATATAGTGTAGGAGTTATACCCATTGATACTCTAAACTTGGTGACTCAGAGCTGAACGGTGTGCGCTGTTATAGCTAGCTAGTTAGCTAAAGAAATGGGACGGTGTCAAAGAAGGTCGTGTAAGTAGACATGCGCCCACCTCCTGATCTTGTAAGGAGTAGCTACCCTGTGCTCCCTACTCTGTGTGGTGTACACTGGCAATTATCAGCCAGTGTGTAAAGTAACTAGCTAGTAGGATTCGGGGGTCAAGCCAATGTAGTTGGTGATGATTGCCAGTTGTGTGTGGATGAGTAAGGCAACTGGGAAGAGAACAGTAGGCATGCACTTGTATGGAGGTTAAACGTATGTTTAAACGTAGTTAATGGAGGGAGGTCCGGTAGTCCCGGTTATAGCCTATTATAGCGTGTGTGACTTCAGCTGCAATCCTCTCTCAAGGCTTGTTTACCATAACAGCAAGTGTTGTACTACACAACTTGTGTGGTGTAGGTGTACATGTACCACAGCAATGTGCTCACTCATCGCTGTCAGCAGGTGTAGCCACTCCATGCCTTGTAACTCCCGTGAAGCACCGCATGTGCAAGTGTGACCACGCTGTACTGCTCATATGTCGATGATGGTTGTTTCAATAATGTGAAGGTGATTCACCCAACAAATGTGTGTGAGAGAGTGGACAGTGTAATCATGCATGCTCTGTTGGGATGCACATCCATGCCTTAAATTACTGTGCCGCTCAAACTTTTTGACCTTAGCACCTAACCCTACAAGTGCCTACATGAAAGGGTGAACCCCTGTAATCAGTGCACACCTAGCAGTCATGGTGTAAGACCAGAAGAAAGTATGCACACGTAACAACTGATCGGTATGGTATGGTACATCAGTCAGAGAGTGGAGTCTTGGCTGTATTACAAGTAAGGGCGTGCATGTGTACATTGTGCATGTGTATGTGTATTACAGTAGCATGTGTGTCAAGGCCCGACCACCCCCCCACAATCACCTTTGTATACGTATGTGTACATAATGTGTAAGAGCATGGTGTGATTGAGTTGTGGTTGAGACGTCACAGAAAGGTATTCAGCTAATGCAGAGTGGAGGGAGTCCTTTCTGTTGCAGCAGTGGTAAGAGTCAAGGAAGGGAAGTGCAAGCGGAAGCGAAGTGAAGACTTCAGTGAACTTTTTACTTGCTGCTGTCCATTTCAGGCCAAGGAAACCACTTGTCAGCTTCACTGCTTCTTTTGCTTTTTATGTCCCTCTGGCTAGAGGACGAAGTTCAACAGTAATTTCTGCACCACAATGTTGTGATGGTCAAAGGCTTTTAGAAGTATTTACTGTACGTATGTATGTTGTAGACTGCACTGTGTGTTGCGGGGAGGGGAGGGAGCATGGCCCCCCTGGCCCCACGGGTTCTACACATTTGCAACACATTATCTTTTTACTTTGGTTTTTCCGAAGGTGGACAGCTGACGTCCACACCCATCATGAACTAACTTCTGTAGCCAGTGATGGTGGGAAGTGTCCATGTGTGTTTGCAATGTCTGTGATCAAGGGCACGTGTTGCTTTCCACACATGTACATTTTATATGTATAACTACACGTGTATGTGCATATAGATGGTGAGAACTACTGACTATAGTCCACAGTTCATGGGCATGCTAGGGAAGTATGTAGCATGTGTGGGGGTGGGGGTGGGGTGTATGGCTACGAGTGTTGATGTGGGGATGTGGGGGAGGGTGTGTGTGGATGTGGGTGTGGATTGGGGTGGTGGGGGTATGTAGATGTGTATTGTTTGTAAGTGAAGACTGTATCTGTGTTGTAAGCCATGTGTTTGTTGTCTGTGGTAGATTGTGTGCTATCATTGAGTAATACGCTTGTATTTCTTGTTCCTGCAGTGTCAGAAAGGATACACTGAAGGCCGTCCTACCCCAGTTTGTGCCCAGGATGGCCCACAAGTGGGACTCCATTGGCATCCAGCTGGCACAGGCAGAACGTGTGTCTGAACTGCGGAACTCACCAAAGCCAAATGAGAAGAAAATGCAGGATATCCTAGATGCTTGGATAGAGAGTGAAGACTCTGCTTTTATCCATACAAGATCATTGCTCAATATTCTGAGGTCTTTCAAGGTTGGCCTACGTGATGTGGCCAAAGACCTTGCTAAGGTGTGTAGACTGCACGCTGTCTGCAGTGGGTGGGATGCACATGTACTGGGTAGCCGAGGTGGGTGAAGTGTGGGGTGTCACTGTTCCCACACTCCTGCACCCACCCTGGGATGACCAGGGAACTAATGCAGGAGTGGTGGTCACTGAATTGGACTGTAAAGTACCGGACAAGGTGGCTCTTTAGTGGACAGTCCTATGCGTACATTAGTGTATATTACTATATTATATTCTAAAATGTTGTGAACTTTTGTTGAGGCTTCAATTCTAACCTTTTGAAATTGAGGAGGAAGTGTGGTCTTATTTGCTTCCGTCTTGCGGAAATAAGAGCCTTGTTGCAAAATTGGGTGCTTATCTGACACCAATTTTTGAAAGGCTCTGGTAAGTAGAATGGCCACCACCGGATCTTCCCTACGGTCATGGTGTCATGCATTATTTGCCCTGGAGATGACCCTGGCTCCTCAGAGGCAGTTAACTTAGCATCAGATGACACCTCCAAGCACAGCTGAAAAAGGTGTGATGATGATACTGCTGTTTGGCACTATTTCCTGAGGTGATTTATGCATTGCCTTGGTAACCAATGCTGAAATTAGAGAATTTTTCAAATTTTAGAGTTGACAGAAAAATTTGATTTGTTGAGTGTCTCAAGGCAAGAATGGTGTGTGTATATTTGCCAAAATTGGCTTTTGGAATAGTTTTGTAGAATATTTACAGTGTATTGGCAAACTGCCCCCAGTCATGACATCATGATTCTTTGAATTCCTTAACCCTCACATGCAAATGGCGTATTGCAAGATTGCATAAATTGTTGTGTAGTGTTGTGTTGTGCAGTTGTGTGGTGTGTAGTGACAGAGTGGTTGTGTGTGCTCCTGTAACTGCCTCTCTTTACTCCACAGGCAGCAGATGCAGCACAGGAGGAAGAATGGAGAAGTGAGTACTGTACATGCATGTTGTGCATTTGGTGTGAATGCTCATTGTCTCTTCACATCCCTCAGCTCAGTATACATAAATAGTGCTGTAATAATTATTTTGTGTGTACTGTATTTCTGGAGGTACCGCTGTATGCCAAGGCTACTGACAGAATGTAACCCAATGCTCCATTTGGCCCCTATATTGAGAAAATGGTTGAACGGCATCTCATTTCTAATCACCGCAATTCACTAGCCAAAGCTGTTTAATAAACCACTGAGGAAGACAGCAGTCAGATGTCAAAGCATTTGGTTTATTAAACAACTTTGGCTATTGATTTACGGTTATTTGAAATAAAATGGCCCCTATCTTGTTACAACATACGTACTCCAAATTTGGGCATAAAGGAATGTGAAAACATTAGAACAGTTGTTCGGAAGTACAAATGTTTGAAGGTGAGCATTCACCTTTAAACGATCTGTGTAGTTCCACCATAGTCTACAGCCAGCACTACCTTGATTAGATTTGTTTGATTGCAAACTCCTAGGCCTACCGTATCTGTCCGAATTAAAGTGCCCCCCCTAGTGGCACCCCAGTGGCACCCCCTAGTGCCCCCCTAGTGGCCCCCCCTAGTGGCACCCCTAGTGGCCCCCCCTAGTGGCATCCCCTAGTGCCCCCCTGGGCCACATGTCGATGATGTCGTTCCAGTCTTTCTTCGGTACTTCGTAAGGATCACTGCTGTTTACAAGCCTTAGCTTGTCTGCGTACCTTTGTTTGGCCTCCTTATCCGCAATAGTGCTCCAGTAACCTGAAATAAAACCTTCATCTGCTTTCCCGTAGCCATATATACCGTCGCAATTCTCCAGTTTCATTGATCGAGAACGTATATTAGCTCGGCGTCGCTCTGAGTTTGGTTCACCAACATGGCGGACAATATCACGTGCGCTGCTCGTGACGTCATTTGCAAGGGGTGTATAGAGTCCAATTATTGCGCATGCCCCCCAGACCGTAAGTTCTAATTACGCGATTCGATAAATGAATACGTGCCATTAGGATGGTATGCACTTACGAATTAGACTGACCTGGTGGAGTCCTGCTGGAGAAAGAGAGAGGCTGGCTAGGCCTGACTGATGACAAGAATAGTGTCTTGTGGTGAGAATACCAGAGAATGTGGCACATTGTGGGGTACGTACACGTGTGGTGCTGCAGATTCACTTGGCCTTGACTAATGAAATACAGCCAAAATGTTGCAGTCACAGACAACAAAACAGTAAACCATTGAAAGGTACGTAGTGTGTTGTGGTTTCTCTTAGCAGATATGTACGTAGGTATCTGTTGAATGAGTTGGCCTTCAAACTACAGTGTGGCAGATCTAGTGGTTAAGCACAAGAAACAGCTACAACCTACCACAATGACCATTGCCAGGGAATTGACCTTCAAAGACATGCTGTGTCACTTCCATGTCAGCCAAGCCCACCAAGGGGTACTCAGTTGTCACATCATGAGAAGCAGATGTGTAGTAATGTGTAATGAGGGAACAGCTGTTGTGGTGAGAATACCAGAACATGTGGCACATTGTGGGGTATGTACACGTGTGGTGCTGCAGAGCCTTGTCTAATGAAATACAGCCAAAATGTCCCAGCCAGCACATCACACTGGGTGACTTATAAACTTGGTACCTGCTAATGACGTAATCGAAATCTCAGCTAGAGATTGCATTATATGCTGCCATTTTCATGCAAAAATTCCCAATTATTATACGCCCCCCCCCCCCCCTACAGATGGCATCCCTCAGGCAAAATGTTTTTCTCAAGCTCCTTTGAAAGCGCCCCTGACAATTTGTAGGGTGTGCTTTAATTCCACTTGATACAGTAAATACAGAACCAAACACCAGCTAATGTTCACGGACTATGGAAAGTGTCCTAGAATGTATACACCCGCTACCACAGCCAGCACCACCTTGCTGCCTGTATGAGATTTGTTTCCTTGCAAACTCCTAACTACAGAGCGAACATCGACTAATGGTCATCGATTGTGGAAAGTATCCTAGAATGTGTACTCCCAGTGCCTAGGTTACCTGTCTTAATCTTATGTAGCTCATTCCCACCATTTCTGATCTTTGTTCATGACTGTCAGCCATATTATTGCTGTTATGTTTCTGGTTACTGGCCCATTTTTGATGCGGTAATGAATGGTTTTAACATCCTTACACTTTTTGTCATGAATGCTTGAGTTAGGTACGTAATTCCACATTCGTTCATGTCTTATCCCAAATGTGCAGTGCAAGTGTGTATTGTGCAATGAGCCGTCGCAATTGCATCAGATTAGGAGATTTTGTCTCCATCACTTGCTGCTGTGGGCCTGATCCTAGCGGAGACGTGTGATTGCAGGCAAAGGGACTTTAGTACTGTAGTTTGTGTGTTGCACAATTCCTGGCAATTCTAACCCTGGGAAAGTGCCCAGCTCACTCGACAAGACTGAGTACCAATGCTACCTCATGACAGAATGCCTCTCCAGTGGTCTATGCTGGTCATCCTACCTGTGTCATCTGTTGGTCATTGTCATTGTTTCTCCTGGTTGTCACTAGCTGCTACTCCAAGTGTTCCAATCCAAGTGTATGACGTTGTGTGGACTGTATGTGTATGATACGGTGAATAGTTGAATAGTCTGTCGTTTGTGCTACCACTGAATGATCGACTGCGAATACATTATAGTATAATGATAACAATGTAACAGTCTTTGGTTAGCCCTTAACAGTAAAGCTATCATTTAACAGATACCTACGTATGTATCTGCTAAGAGAAACCACAAAACACTACATACCTATTAATGGTTTAATGTTACTGTTTTGTTGTCTGTGATTGCAGCATTTTGGTTGTATTTCATTAGTCAAGGCCAAGTGAATCTGCAGCACCACACATGTACATACCCCACAATGTGCCACATTCTCTGGTATTCTCACCACACAACAGCTGTTCCCTCACTACACATTACTACACATCTGCTTCTCATGCAGCACACAACGTTTTGGCTACATGACCTTTGTCTGGTGTGTGTTTACAGGAAGCCAGGGAAGTGTTCATACCTAATGGCTAGTGACAGGTCAAGGTTTGGATGCTAGAGGTGGCAGGTTAAGGGTGACAGGTGGCAAGTTGGAGGCAGTCAGTGTTCATCCCTCTAGGGTTAGAGGTCTTGGACAGTGTCCTATACAATCAAAGGTTACTACACTGCTCCCCTCTTAGCTAGAACAGTCTGTCACAGTACATAGCAGTCTGGAGTCACTGTCTGGTACATCTCGCTGTCATACCCACTTGTTCAATTTCACAAGGGATACCAATCCTCTCTACACATGCTGAACACTGTGAACAAAACCAAGTCTCCCAATGTAAAGCATTGCTCTCTTCTTGAATGATCCTGTTATCCTTCTGTTATGCCTGGGCTAATGACTGTGGATGCCACATTAGGCTAATCTCACACCCGACCCTGTCTGTCGGCCTCCATTTTATTCACAGCCTTCCAGGGGCTGGAAAAGGCTGCACCCAAGACTGTTGCATAGGGGGCAGATTTAGACAACTTACCGTAGACTAATTAAAATGAAGTATCATAGCGCGGTCTTTCATAACCTTTCAATTAGGTGGATCGATCAACACAGTACGAGTGATTAAGAGATGGTCATTCTTCAAGAGATTTTGCTCTGGATACATCCGCACTGGAGGCAAACAGAAAAGTGTTTCTGTCTGCAGCAAGGCTGTCGTCATTCAAACGACAAATCTGTACGTCAATACTGCGATCACCACCAATGTCCCAGGAGTCTCTGACCGTGTGTTGGAGGAACTAGTCCTTTGGATCTGCCTCCTAAGGCGTGCTGCTTTGCGTAAGAAGCATATTTGTACATATATGCAAACTGTTTCCAGCTCCGCCATTTTCAATCACATTAATGGTATTCATGCGACTGCAAATGACTTCATAAAGGGCCTTATTGGTCTGTGCTAGGACTGTGCAACGGTTTTGAGAGCAGTCTTCTCCAGACCCTGGAAGGCGGTGAATAAAATGGTGGCATATCAGCTGTCTTATATACAGCGTATTGTACTGAGCGAAGTGATACGTACGCTTCTATGCAGCGTATATAAGCTCATACTGTATCGACTGGTTGTTAGGTGCATCTGCTGTAAGTGCATATCTTCTGTTAAGTGCATACTTCTGTCCAGGTTTCCGCCATATTGAAGTCGAGGTACTTGTTTGTGTGTGTTTGTTTTCTGTAAGCGGTTGTGTTGATGGATCTCTCAGGGTTCCATGTTAAGTTGGCCTGCTGATTCAGTTTCTAGTGTGAATTGGTTGATAGACTCAATGGAGTGTAGATGGTAGTGGAAATCTTGTATGAGGTCTGTTCGAAGTGCACAACAAGTGTTGTCTACGTATCGTTTCCAAAAGTGGGGTGAAGAGGAGAAAGAGGCAAGAGCTTGAGACTCAACGTCTTCCATGACTAGGTCGGCTACAACTACAAAGTTTGAAGAACCCACAGCAGTTCTGTGGACTTGTTGGTAAAGGGAGTAGGTGGTATTTGGACAGAATTCTAGTGAATTTGAAATGTCGGTCTTTGTTAATGAAGTGCGTTCTGCTAGGGAAAGGTCATTTTGGAGACGTTGGCAGGCAACATGAATGGCAAGGTCCATAGACACTATGGTGAATAGGGAGACTACATCAAAGGAGACAAGGGACTCGTTGTCGTGTAGGGTTTTGTGACGCTATGAATTTGGCAAAGTCGGCTGAGTTACGGACGCTATACACACAGTACATGAGGTCCATATGTAGTCTTTACTACACCAGTGGCTTCACCCACTCTGTCTGAAGTATCTTAAGAAGAGCACAAAGCCTGTAAAAGTGGTGTCTGTCAGTACCTGTAATGATATGAAGAAACAGATGATGTCATTTGTACTTGCTGAAGTTTGCCATGTTATACTCTCCAAAAATGGGGCTGACTCTTCTTCACTTCCAAAGTGACGTACACACCTGCACGAAATGTGTGCAGCTTCTTAGCAATGCACAGTCTACGTAACTTCGCTAGAAGTATGCTCCAACTTCGCTTGATCGCAACAACTTCGCTCAAAGTTCGCGACGTATGAACTTGCGAACATATTTTTCGTGCCTACCGTAGTCTTTACTACACCAGTAGCTTAAATGAATAATGCTCTGTATTGTACCGGTATGTAAAACCACCAACATCCGTTCACACAACCAAAGACAGCATAATATTTCCCATAGAACAGCAACTGGTTTCTGTTGTGTGCTAGTGTTGGGCAATATAGGGTTATTTTTAGTTATTTGTGTGGTATTATGTTCAATCTTGTACACTGTTCACCCCCATGAGGAACATGCAGTGTTCTGTGTACACGGCACCTTTCAGTGTCGTCCACTGACAAGTGAATCTACGACATGGGGGAGTGCATTTACCAAGTGAAATTCAATTATTCAGTGTAGGTATATGTACTCAACCTGTGAACCTGCTTCAAGATGGCATCGCAAACAATCTCCTTGTGTTTGATGGCAGTGTCCTTGCTGTGCCAAGTGATCACCGCAGTAAGGAGAAACAGCTAATTGCCAGACAATGCTGTCAAACTGGCTTCTTTATTTAGACACTTGGCTGCAATGGCTATACTGTATGTACAGTCACTTATGCAAGTGTATGTACCTACTACGTAAGTCAACCACTTGCCAAGCCAACCAATTGCCACATATTGTGGCAGGCCTAAGCTGCAGTGTGCTAGTACGTGGACCTCACACAATGGCCTTGGACTTGGGCAATGTTTGTATAGTCCCACACTCTTTTCAGGGGCTGCAAGTGTGCCTATAAATTATACATACGCATATACGTATATATACAAACTCTACACAATGATTGCCAAATTAATCTGTAATGGTAATAAATAGCAAATCTGTCTATTTGTCAGCAATATACTGCAGGCCTTCCACTTCCACTTTACCCTATGACATGGAAATGGAAAGGTACTACATTATATAGCTTTAGATATACTATGCAGTTAACATAACGCTACACACATAACTATAGGGCGTCTGCAGGACGTTGGCCATAGGTAACTGTGTAAGCCAGCCGGGTACCCTCCTAACATTGTAACTCTGTAGCCACCTGCTCATGCAGGCAGACACTCCATATAGGTATGTACCTAACTGGTCTGTCTGATTACGCAGATGATCCCATTGTCTTATAGTGCAGGCATGTGTCACACCACGCATAGCGCATAGCTATCCAAATGCACAAACATATACACCAAACATGCACACACACACACACACACACACACACACACACACACACACACACACACACACACACACACACACACACACACACACACACACACACACACACACACACACACACACCACACAATATGCTCTTGCCCAGGTGTGTGTGCCTGTATATAGTACGCTCGATCCCCTGTTGCCAATGCACACCACACACCACATAAAACCAGTGGACAGTGCTCACACCATTGTGGCATTGTATATATAAATCTATGCTCACACTCAAGCCACCTCCCGGACAATTGTGCAGTCACTGCCAGACAACGTAGCTTGCTATGGTGCTACACTGATGTGCAGCTGATGTGGTAGAGGCTCATGCTACAGCGTTAAACTGAACAGGGACATGGTTAAGCAATCACGTAGCAAGGAGTAAATTGGAGTAAGACATTTTCACTTTGAGGGTCTTCGTCAGTCACTAAACTAGCTACTGTTGTCAGAGCGCCATTGAAGGGTCGCTGTCGAAGGAGCGCCGTAGCAGAGAAGTATGTAGTCAGTACTGCTGGGATCCCCCATTTAAGTTCTGGAAACCCCCTTTTAAAAGTACCAACTAGTGTGATTTCATTGATCGTTAGCATGTTTTTGATCCAGAAGCAGAGGATTTTTCTCTACCGCTGCTGAGGAGAGTTGTGTGATGGTCACACAGTGCTGGTCTGAAGAAGGACAGGCACATAGCCAGTAAAACTGATGTCTGCCAGTACCTCGAACAAAAAAAGAAACTATTATTATTAACACTTTTTCAGACGTTTCGGGTTAGGAGTGTGACCCCATGTACCATCACTGTACACTCCCATGAGGAGCGTGCAGTGTTCTGTGTACTTAGTGATATAGGAGCACACTTGGGAGTTCCACCTGTCCCTCAACACTTAGCCCTGTCTACTGCCATGAGTAGCAAGTTGGTGTGTTGTGACATGTGGCATGTTTGTGTGGTGTGCTAAACAGGTTGTGTACTTTACTAACAATAGACTCAGATATGTCCTAAAGTTTCGCAGGTAAAACATGTACATATGTGCAAGGGAAGAAATTGCTTGAATAACCACATTGTTGATTGATTACTAAGGTTCATATAAAAACTAGGGGGTTAATTGGATGCTTTCATACCACCTGCATTGCCTTGGGTTAAACTGTCGCATTGATGACCTTGTAAAGAAGCCATACTGCATCCTGTGAATGCAGTTACAGGTGAAGTGAACACATGTCAGATCTACTTTGAGTGACTTGCCCCCCTTCCCAGAGCTAAGATGATGACCACAATAAGGAGAAGCAGCTAACTGCCAGGCAATGTTGTTATGACAAACTTGTTTCTTTATTAATTGAACACTCGGCTATGGCTATAAAATCATTTGTGCAAGTGTGAAGTATGTGTTTGTGAGCTAGCTACGGAACCAGTCACACCCCTTCGCCTCCAATCGCCCCTTAAGAACTTGACAAACTGCAAACACACGGACTCGCATGTATTTCTACTTCCACACCTTGTGCACTACTTGGACAGAAGTGGTACTAGTCCACTCGCATGTATTTCTACTTCCACACCTCGTGCACTACTTGGTACTAGTCCACTCGCATGTATTTCTACTTCCACACCTCGTGCAGTACTCGGACACAAGTGGTACTAATCCACTCGCATGTATTTTTACTTCTAACTTCGGGCACTACTCGGACCCAAGTGGTGCTAGTCCACTCACATGTATTTCTGCTTCCACACCTCGTGCACTACTTGGACACAAGTGGTACTAGTCCACTCGCATGTATTTCTGCTTCCACACCTCGTGCACCACTTGGACACAAGTGGTACTAGTCCACTCACATGTATTTCTACTTCCACACCTCGTGCACTACTTGGACACAAGTGATACTAATCCACTCGCATGTATTTCTACTTCCACACCTCATGCACTACTTGGACAGAAGTGGTACTACTCCACTCACATGTATTTCTACTTCCACACCTCGTGCACTACTTGGACACAAGTGGTACTACTCCACTCACATGTATTTCTACTTCCACACCTCGTGCACTACTTGGACACAAGTGGTACTACTCCACTCACATGTATTTCTACTTCCACACCTCATGCACTACTTGGACAGAAGTGGTACTAGTCCACTCGCATGTATTTCTACTTCCACACCTCGTGCACTACTTGGTACTAGTCCACTCGCATGTATTTCTACTTCCACACCTCGTGCAGTACTCGGACACAAGTGGTACTAATCCACTCACATGTATTTCTACTTCCACACCCCGTGCACTACTTGGACCCAAGTGGTACTAGTCCACTCGCATGTATTTCTACTTCCACACCTCGTGCACTACTTGGACAGAAGTGGTACTAGTCCACTCGCATGTATTTCTACTTCCACACCTCGTGCACTACTTGGTACTAGTCCACTCGCATGTATTTCTACTTCCACACCTCGTGCAGTACTCGGACACAAGTGGTACTAATCCACTCGCATGTATTTTTACTTCTAACTTCGGGCACTACTCGGACCCAAGTGGTGCTAGTCCACTCACATGTATTTCTGCTTCCACACCTCGTGCACTACTTGGACACAAGTGGTACTAGTCCACTCGCATGTATTTCTGCTTCCACACCTCGTGCACCACTTGGACACAAGTGGTACTAGTCCACTCACATGTATTTCTACTTCCACACCTCGTGCACTACTTGGACACAAGTGATACTAATCCACTCGCATGTATTTCTACTTCCACACCTCATGCACTACTTGGACAGAAGTGGTACTACTCCACTCACATGTATTTCTACTTCCACACCTCGTGCACTACTTGGACACAAGTGGTACTACTCCACTCACATGTATTTCTACTTCCACACCTCGTGCACTACTTGGACACAAGTGGTACTACTCCACTCACATGTATTTCTACTTCCACACCTCATGCACTACTTGGACAGAAGTGGTACTAGTCCACTCACATGTATTTCTACTTCCACACCTCGTGCACCACTTGGACACAAGTGGTACTACTCCACTCACATGTATTTCTACTTCCACACCTCATGCACTACTTGGACACAAGTGGTACTACTCCACTCACATGTATTTCGTACGCCCTTGGAGGAGGTCATACGTCATCAATTTTTACCAGCACTCACAGGAAGAAGGGCATCACTGATGAAGAAAGAGATCTTTTTGCCCTACCGTGCAGGTTGGGTGGCCTGGGCATACCAAACCCCACTAAAGTGGCAGGCCAACAGTATGTGAGCTCACAGAGGGTGACTGCCCCACTGACAGCACTAATCCTCCAACAGGAGTGCACCTATCCTGCAGACAGCCATCAAAAGAAAAATTAAGGCTCAGAGACACCAACAGCAACAGAAAGAAGCTGCTAGTCTACGCGAGAAACTTCCACAGGACATGAAGCGAGTGATGGACTTCTGTAGTGAGAAAGGCGCATCTAGCTGGCTGGGAGTTATACCGTTGGAGGAGCATGGCTTCAGGTTACACAAGGGGGCATTTAGAGATGCGCTATGCCTAAGGTATGGATGGCAGCTCTCACATCTTCCTTCTCAATGTGTATGCGGAAAGAACTTCACTGTAGAACATGCGTTCAGCTGCTCGTGTGGGGGCTTTCCTACCCTCAGACACAACGACATTAGAGACATCAGTGCTTCTATGCTCACTGAAGTGTGCCACAATGTGTGTGTGGAACCTGAGCTGCAGCCACTCACAGGAGAGGAGATGCTGCACAAGACTGCCAATGTGGAGGAAGGTGCACGCCTAGACATACGCGCGAGTGGCTTTTGGGGGAGCAGACATGAGAGCGCATTTTTCGATGTTCGGGTATTTAACCCATACGCGCCCAGCAACCACAGACCCACCCCCGCAGCAGTGTACAGAAGGCATGAGATGGAGAAACGAAGAAGCTATGAACAACGAGTACGGGAGATAGAGCACAGCTCGTTCACCCCCCTGGTGTTTTCGGCGGTGGGAGGTATGGGTGCAGCGGCCAGTGTGTTCTACAGGAGGCTGGCATCTTTGCTAGCAGAGAAGCAGGCACAAACATATGCCAAGACCATAGGGTGGCTCCGATGCACCCTCAGCTTCTCTTTGATGCGGTCTGCACTCATGTGCATTCGCGGAGCTCGTTCGACTAAGAAGCAGCCTGACAGACTGACCGCCCTTGTCACTCAGATCGAGCTGGCGGCAGCCGAGGGCTGAACCATCGGCTCTGGACTTGATCTTGTCTGACTCTTAACTCACTGTACTATTCATTGATCCTATTATCTGACTATGTATCACATGGCATTTTTGTTTCCTCAGGCAGTGCGCATGCGTGCCTATGTAATCATATGTTTACGAAATATCCAGTTCTTTGAACTCACATGTATTTCTACTTCCACACCCCGTGCACTACTTGGACACAAGTGGTACTAGTTTTACCTGGATGGCAGTGTGACATTCGAACATATCTTATATAGGCCCATAGCATCATGGTAAACAGTCACTGTAGTGTAGTACATTATAACTTACTTATGTAGTCTGCTCACTGTAGATTGGGGCTTTTGTGCATTTAGCACATTCAGTAATGGATAGTGGTGTGCAGTGAATGTCACCTTTGCTTATAATATGGTTTTCTAATACCTTTCAAGTTAAGGACATTTCCATATAAAGGATAACTGCTATTGTCCCAGCCCATTCCTTGGATGGAGAGGCAACTGGTATCCTCTGCTAGTGAAGTGGGTCTTCAGTCCAGCAGTTCCTATGTTAGGAAGTTCTCCTGCACTTGGCAGTAGGGGATGGCAGTCTTGTTGTGTCCTCGGACAACAGGTGATGATTTGAAGGCATTGACATGTGTGTCTGTAGGCTTCACATGTAGATCCATCTCAATGTGATGGTCATTTGAGAGTGGGGGTATCTTCTGCGGTTTGTTGAGGAAATTCATGGTGTTTCACATGTGTGATGGAGTTCCGGTGTAAGAGGTCTCTGAAATCAATTGACATACATACCTGGAGATGTTCCTTGTGGAGGAGCCATTCAATGCCACTATGGGCCTGCCTGGGTTGGCAGGTTTGTGGGGTTGGAAGCAGGTACAGACAGCTGTCCTTGATTGGTCTGAGGTCAGGAAGTTGTTGGCGTGTCAAACTCAGTCCTCTGTGCAGAACATGGATTGAACATGCTCTATACACTTCTCGATCGATACACACTTCTCAGCACATGTACGTAGGTTGCTGGTACAGTGGTGGGATCTGTATGTAGTTAGTTGAAGCAAACAAAGCAGAGGACATGTGGAACTTCATCACAAAATGTCCCCGGACTTCTGCAATGTGTCTATATTCCCCACTCCATTTGTAGTAAGAGTAGTGGTCTCTGTGAGTGCAGTGAGTCATGCCACATCCGTCCTAATGGTGCACACAGTCATAATTCTTCTAGCTGTTTACAACTTGTTCAATGCCAGACAATAAGCATGGTCAGTAGTGTGGTTTGCAGACCTGTGTGTTTGCATTACCTTTTTGTCCAAAGTTGAGCACTTCACTGTTCAAATTCACTGGATTTCAGCCCAATTGATGACCGAGGCACTTGCAGTAGAAGCCAGGGAAGCAGTATACACACTTGTATGCCTGTACCCGTATTACATCATTCTCAGCTGAAGTTACATATCAGCTGTCTTATACACAGCGTATTGTACTGAGTGAAGTCATACGTACGCTTCTACGTATGCAGCGTATGTAAGCTCATACTGTATCGACTGGTTGTTAGGTGCATCTGCTGTAAGTGCATATCTTCTGTTAAGTGCATACTTCTGTCCAGGTTTTCTGCTATATTTATTTCAGTGCCCACTGATTACCAGCGCTCACCTCTTCGCTAAGGCACATATTATATACAAATTCGCAAGGTGCATACTGATCGCAACAAAGGTGAAACAGCAGGTACAACAGACGTTAGACAGCGCTACACTACCGCGTGTCGATCGTGAGTACTGCTGTCTTCACGCTGCAAAGGTATATAAGTGCTCACTGGTAAAGGAGCTCTAAATGTCTTTGTAGATATAGTGCACACAAATCACGCTCTGGTGCGCATGTTCTTGCAATTTTTCTTGGCTTTCTGTCATTCAGTGACGCTTTGATTCCTGTTATCAGCCCATGCGAATGAGTATGCCAACATTAATACACTGTAATTGTCATAATTGTCGACTACAACTACAGAGACTGGAGAACCCACAGCGGTTCTGTGGACTTGTTGATGGAGGGAGTATCATATAAGACAACAAAAGACGACGGTAGAAGGTAGCGTTTAGACAGAATTCTAGTGAATTTGAAATGTCAGTTATTTGTAATGAAGTGCATTCTGCTAGGGAAGGGTCATTTTGGAGACGTTGGCAGGCAACGTGAATGGCAAGGTCCTTGGACACTATGGTGAAGAGGGAGACTACATCAAAGGAGACAAGGGACTCATTGTCATCTAGGGTTTTATGACGCTATGAATTTGGCAAAGTCGGCTGAGTTACGGACGCTATACATACAGTACATGAGGACCATATGTAGTCTTTACTACACCAGTGGCTTAAGTGAATAATGTTCCGTATTGTACCTGTATGTAAATCTCCAACGTCTATTCACACAACCATAGATGCCCAGTACCCTTAGGCATCACATACCCATAGAATGGCAACTGTTTTCTGTCGTATACTAGTGCTGGACAGTATACCGGTACATTTGTTGTGGTATTTTATTCAAACCGGTATGTCAATGCCTGCACCCAATACCTAACTATTGAAACATACTGGTAAGAATAATATTAAAGTGATGCTGGCACTGTAGTAGTTTGATAGCTTGTGAGGGATTGAACAAAACTTCACCTAACATGTAATAAGTACAGAAGACTGCCTGTAAAGTGCTTTACTGGCTATAAAACACCCATACATATACTGTAAGACCTACTCTTACAAATCCTACATATTTCATACAGACAAGGCAGCACCTCACCTCAGTGTGTTGGAGTTGGAGGGTTATTGGCTGAGGTGACAGGTATTACTCAACTTAACCTTCAACCTGCGAGTACAGACATTTTTCTAATGGCATGAAACTAAAGTCTACTTGTATGCCATCCAAGTGGGCCCCAATCCAAGTGGGCCCCAATCCAAGTGGGCCCCAATCCGAGTGTGACCCAATCCGAGTGTGACCCAATCCGAGTGTGACCCAATCCGAGTGTTACCCAATCCGAGTGTGACCCAATCCGAGTGTGACACAATTAGAGTGTGCCCCAATCCAAGTGTGCCCCAATGCATGCAGTTCCACCTGTCCCTCAACACTTAGCCCTGTCTACTGCCATGAGTAGCAAGTTGGTGTGTTGTGACATGTGGCATGTTTGTGTGGTGTGCTAAACAGGTTGTGTACTTTACTGCATGTGTGTCACTCTTTGTCTCTTGTCTCTGCAGGGTACCAGGAGGAGGTCAGAAGTGAGTACATGACAGTGTCCATTGTGTGGTGCATCCTTTGTTGTGTATAATAGTGAAGTGGCAGCCTCATCTACTTGTGGTTGTTCAACCACTTAATGAAGCCCTACTCTTACAAATCCTACATATTTCATACGTACAAGGCAGCACCTCACCTCAGTGTGTTGGAGTTGGAGGGCTATTGGTTGAGGTGACAGGTATTACTCAACCTAACCTTCAACCTGCGAGTACAGACATTTTTCTAATGGCATGAAACTAAAGTCTACTTGTATGCCATCCAAGTGGGCCCCAATCCAAGTGGGCCCCAATCCAAGTGGGCCCCAATCCAAGTGTAACACAGTGCATGCAGTCTCACCTGTCCCTCAACACTTAGCCCTGTCTACTGCCATGAGTAGCAAGTTGGTGTATTGTGACATGTGGCATGTTTGTGTAGTGTTCTAAACAGGTTGTGTACTTTAGTAACGATAGACTAGGCTCAGATTGTATCCTAAAATTTTGCAGGTAAAAAACTTTCTGTAATGCTTCCATGCAGCTAACGGCGGAATTCCTTTACAAGTTCTGCGGAGCGTCTTCTTCCTTTCCGCGGAATGTCTCTCCACTCTTCGCAGAGTCTTTGTCCTTCCCCTCCATCTGAACTCCCCCCACAAACTTCTGCCTTGCTTCCCTCACTATATTGTCCATGTACAGGTTGAACAGCCATGGGGACATTACACAGCCCTGCCTCACTCCCTGCTCAACTTCGAACCAGTCTGAATTTTGTCCTAAAACTCTCACACACACCTGACACCTCTCATACAGTGATCTCACTGCTCTGCCTAGTCTCCCAACAAGTCCATACAAGACTCCAACACCTGCCACAACACCTCTCTGTCTACCCTGTCATATGCTTTTTTGAGGTCCACACACCATTACCATTCTTCTATTCTTCTCAATACTCTTCTCCCATAGCTGTCTGACAGTGAACAATTGGTCCACGCTACTTCTTTTCTTCCTAAATGCCCCTTGTTCCTCTAGCACCTTTGCTTCAGTGATGTCTCTGACCTTGTAGTCTAGTGTTCTTGCATACACCTTCCCTGGTATGCTCAGCCGTCACCATTCCGCCACTTTGTTCTTTTTATGTCACTTCAAATCTTTCTTCTCCCACACACAGCTTCAGCTGTCCCCAGGACACTCCCCTTAAACTCTCCCATGCTCTTTCAATGTCTTCCCCAGTTAGATGTATTGCATTGTACATTAGGTGCCCCAGTCTAGCCCTAAACCCCAGTAGTGCAGACCACATCACTCTGCACCGACAGCACCCAAGTGTGTTCATTGTTGGCACCCACCTTGATTGCATCCCTCCTGAAGACCGAGAAGCCATGCTATCGGAGCTCCATACAGCCATCGAAGAGAAGATGCTAAACAAACCATATCACAGGTTTGTCCAGTATGATCCAAATGACAGGTGCTTCTGGGCAGTTGACAACACAAAGGCTGGCTTGCCTGCAGACAAGGTGGATCCAGCCTACCTCAAGTACATCAACAAACTGCGCAACCGAATCCAGGAGAGGTCGATGGACATGCAAGTCAAAGTGCCTCTCACCTGGCTTCTCTTTGAGGATCTCACACACTTGTGTGAACGCAGCCACTTCAGACACGACGAGCTGTATCAGTTTGCTCGCAATATGGGGTTTGTCAGAAATGAGGCAGATTTTAGGATGCTCCTTCACCTGTTCCACATTCTGCGTCTCTACTACTACAAGATACCCACTGGGAGCCAGCAAGATCAGCGAATTGTGTATACCAAGCCCAATGCATTCTACAAGATCACGTCGGATCTTTTGAATCTGGTACAACAGCAGCTCAGGCATCAAGATTGTGGTGAAGAGGAGAGTGAGCATGTGAGGGGCATCATCGACATTCAGAAAGCTTATGAGAAGCTTGGAGCTGAAAAGGGAAGTACCTACGCTGAATGCCTTCCTGATGAAGATTGGTTCATCAGTCTCCTCGCTGATCTCCGCCTGATCGCAACAAGAAAGGCGTCGATAGTTGCTTTTCCCGATGGAGGTAGAAGCATAGGTTGGAGTATCTATGGTAGAAGCCATGGCATACGCACACGTGCCTTTTGCTGGTGCTTGGCATTTTGTGCTATATTATGTGTATATTGTTTTATTAAAGTTATACTGGTAGTGGCTGTGCTTACCCATTTTCTACACTGGTTTAATACCTCACATTCGTCCTAATGGTGCACACAGTCATAATTCTTCTAGCTGTTTACAACGTGTTCAATGCCAGACAATAAGCATGGGCAGTAGTGCAGTTTGCAGACCTGTGTGTTTGCATTACCTTTTTGTCCAAAGTTGAGCACTTTACTGTTCAAATTCATTGAATTGCAGTCCAATTGATGACCGAGGCACTTGCAGTAGAAGCCAGGGAAGCAGTATACACACTTGTATGCCTGTACCCGTATTACATCATTCCCTGCTGAAGTTACATAACAGCTGTCTTATACACAGCACTTGTACTGAGTGAAGTCATACATACGCTTATATACACTTCTATAGTTGCAGTTCTTCTTGGCTTTCTGTCACCACAGTAAGGAGAAACTGCTAATCTCCAGGCAATGCTGTCAAAACATACTTCTTTACTCGGCTGTAGTGGCTATACTGGCTACGAATAATGAGAACACATGTACATATAGGGGTAGCAAGTGAAGGTTCAACATTGAGTTGATGATGTGTGGGGGTATCGATTGTATAAGGGTTTCTGAAAAGCTGCCTCTGTATTAACAGAAGAGATTGCAGATGACAGCAAGTCCCTTGCAAGTGATCCTCACAGTAGGGATCTGGCAGCTTCTCATCTGAGATAAAATAACAGATGT
The DNA here is from genome assembly GCA_949841015.1 of Aplysina aerophoba. Classification (NCBI taxonomy): domain Eukaryota; kingdom Metazoa; phylum Porifera; class Demospongiae; order Verongiida; family Aplysinidae; genus Aplysina; species Aplysina aerophoba. Next base: position 1,059,764 of record OX465039.1, read on the forward strand.
GCAGTCTGTAGGTGGAATGTTTGAATAAACGTGTGAAAGACAACGTAGTTTACTTCACTGGTTAGCATGATGTTGTTTGACACATCAGTCACCCTTGACTGCTGCTGGTTCTCATTCTTAACAAATAGTAGTAAATCTGACTGATAGTCTGGAACCATACTAGCCGGGCCATAAGATGGACAGATGTAAAGTGTTGATTACCAAATGTTTGACCCAATCTAGTGTCCTCATCAGTGGCAAGAAGGTATGGAGTACAAGGCAGGTGACGTATATGTAAATGAAAGGGGTGGGACATGGCGGGAAGCAACTAACTGCGTGAGGTGTGTTCTTATGTGTACACCATGCTATTAGTTATTTTCCTGGCCATGTTTTTCCCGCCATGCCTTAATGTCACTGATGAGGACCCTGGATTGGTCAAACCTTTGGTAGTTGACACTTGACATCTGTCCCCCATCTTAGGGGCTGGCTAGTGTAGTGATGGTTCCAGATTATCTGTCATGTCTGTACCTACCACTCAGAGATATTCAAAGTAGTAGTAAATCTATGAGATAATCAGGTTGATTCTAAGAGTAGTTCCAACAAGTAGCTAGTTGGTGTGTTGTGGCATGTTGGTGTGATGTGCTGAACAGATTGTTTGCATCACAACATTTGTGTTACTACCCCAATCTGTCGTCTCTGCAGGGAGGAGGAAGGAGGAGGAGGCACGACAAAGTGAGTATTTGATGGTGTTAACTGCATACTGCATCTTTTGTTGTCCCCAGTGAGTGGACCAGCCTTAGGTACTGTACAGGTGTACTCTGCCCCGAACGTACCATCTTTGTGTGGTGAAGTGCATGTCTTCTCTGTAGGGAAGGAAGAGGTGCACAAAAGGGCTGCATGCGATGGCAGATTTCAATGCATTGGCCTTAGTCCGAATAGATGATACCATTTGGGTGGTTATTCAACCAAGAATCAGGCACATTTGGATTTCCACACTTGGGAACCGCCTTAATACTGTTTTAACATGGACCTGTGTTACTGGTTTGAACACGGTTGACAAGCAAGAGTCAGTTTAAACTGTTTAAAGCTCAGGAGGAGAAAGGCGATATGGGAAAAAGGATCGACAACCGAGCCCCGAACCCGTGATCTACGCTCTAACGCGGAGTTTCAGCCACGTGAGCTACGGAATCAGCCACGTTCCTTCGTCCCACATCGCCGCTTACAGTATGTGCTAGTCATGGGTGTGCCGAATCCATGACCGCTTAAGACCCGCGACCTCAAGGCTGGCACTTGTATCAATCCAACACTTCTCCCACCTCCGGTGTCCAAAACTCTTTGGAGACGTGATGTCCTCGTGCGCAGCTGCCGATGGCGAACGTTTAGCTGCAGGGCTATGATTACGCAATAATTATGACATCGCGCTACCAGGAAGTTTTGGCAGATGAAATCTTGGCGGGTTGCTCTCAAAACCGCCAATCCGCCAAAATACATTCGCTGCTAAAATTTCTGGCCATAGGGTAGTTGCATACAGCAAAGTGGTACGTATGTACCACTAAACGTAGGCTCTTACAGGGAGAAGCTTTGCAGCCTTGCACAATGTTTGGCACTTGTTCTTTCGTCGAGCGAGTGGCCAGGGGAGGCGGAAAGGTAGTTAGGATGTAGATGAAGGACTGCTAAGCTTGTACTGAAATGCTCATAGGCATTGCCCACTAGTAGCAGCCGAACAGACGGTTAAAGCACACACCTTCACATTTGACACATATATGCGGCATTGGCACTTTCGCGCATTCAATAATTGGACGCATATATGCGTCATTGGTAACTAAAGGGTTAATGATGTGATTGAGGCTCAGTGCTATGGTACTTTCGCACATTTAATAATTGGACGCATATATGTGTCATTGGTAACTAAATGGTTTATGATGTGATTGAGGCTCAATGCTATAGCTTCTAATGTCTGTAATGAGTATGTGGACCATCTGAGGTGAGTCCTTGGTGTGTCTACAGTAGCTGTACAACTGTTCTAATGTTGCAGATTACTGCATATTTGCTTCTCATGAAGTGACAACTGGCACATGAGAAGCCCCTTGGTGGACTTGGTCGACATGGAAGTGACACAGAGTGTCTTTGAAGGCTGACTCTCCAGCAGTGGTCATCGTGGGACGCTGCAGCTGTTTCTTGTTCTTAGTCACTAGATCTGACACGTTATGGCTGCATGGAGGCAACGATGAGAATTAACTTTGGTGGCCTGACAGTGAGATATTTGGACCTTACTCGTCTTTGTCAGTCCCAAAACGGTTTTGTGACTGACAAAGACCTTCGAGGTGAAAACCTCTCATTGTAATTTGTGATTGCTCAATAATGTACCCAGTCAATTCAACACCGTAGCATGAGCCTCTATCACATCAGAAACTGTCATATTTGTACATGTGTTCATTTCACATGCGGCTTGGACTCCATGAAATGTATAGGAACAAGGGGAGTAATAACGTTTCCACAAAAGAAGTAGAAATGTAGGAATGGTGCACTGTGTCTCTGAAAGCATATGTAGTTGCAATTGCATTAAAAATTAACCACTTCAGGAACAAGGAAGGGTATATATATATATATTTCATGACACACACAACCCAGATCAACATTGATGCCAGCGTCAGGACACTTTGGATACGTTTTCACCATCCCTACATGTGGCATCATTTTGATGTGCCTAGAATACAACAAGCTACTCTGACCTTCATCACTGAAGCTGCCACTGAGTCTAAAGTTTCAAAGTTTTCGGCATACGTACAAACGACATCACCTTAGTTTCACAATTATATATCCACCAATTAACTCGTGCACAGAGGTGATAGGAAGGCATGGGGAAGAAACAAAGAATGATAGCGGTCAAAGGCTGCTGAGATTACGTACCGGCAATGAGCTAGTTATCCTGAACACTCTCCACTACCGGCAAGAAGACGTTCATACATAAGGTCACTTCGGAAAGCAAAGGGCGTGGCCTCGTGTCTATCATGGCTTATTTCATCACCAGGAAGTGTTGACACGGGCCATGAGTGGTTGATGTGAAAGTTTGGCTCCATGGCTTGTTGGCTCCAACAAATACTGAGGTAGTTGTCCAAGCAAAGCTGAGAGTAAGCAGGCAAGAGGAGAAGGAGGTAAAGAGTAAGTTGCAGTCAGAGTTAGGTGCCAGGTATGAACAGAATGGGTGTAAGGTTGAAGAGTGGGTCGAAGATTCATGGCAGTGCTTCAGGAAGGCATAAGTGGAGTAAGTAATTGAGAGCAAGAATGGTACTGTGTTGACAGAACAGAGGGAAGTCAGGAGTAGGTGGAAGGACTACTTCACAGGGCTGCTAGAGGTGGATGCAAGAAGTGTGTCAGTAGAGAGAGACGAAAAGTATGGTAGATGAGATTCCAGAAGAGGAGAATAGGAGGAAATGATGGAAGCTAAGGAGTGGTAAAGCTGGTGGTGTTTGTAGTATCCAGGGAGAGGTGTATAGAAGGTTGGGGGAGTGGTGTATTGAAGGCTGGGAGAGAGGTGTATTGAAGGTTGGGGGAGTGGTGTATTGAAGGCTGGGAGAGTGGTGTATTGAAGGCTGGGAGAGAGGTGTGTTGAAGGCTGCGGGAGAGGTGTATTGAAGGCTGGGGGAGTGGTGTATTGAAGGCTGGGAGAGAGGTGTATTGAAGGCTGTGGGAGAGGTGTATTGAAGGCTGGGGGAAAGGTGTATTGAAGGCTGGGAGAGAGGTGTATTGAAGGCTGTGGGAGAGGTGTATTGAAGGCTGGGGGAAAGGTGTGTTGAAGGCTGCGGGAGAGGTGTATTGAAGGCTGGGGGAGAGGTGTGTTGAAGGCTGGGGGAAAGGTGTATTGAAGGCTGGAGGAAAGGTGTGTTGAAGGTTGGGGTGTGGTGTATTGAAGGCTGAGAGGTGTATTAGTGATCATGAGCTAATCTATGGTAAGGTGCCTGGTGCTGTAAAGAAACAGCAGAATGTTCGAATTGTGAGATGTTGGAGTAGGTGTGACATCAATGCAGTTATGTCAGACCTGGAGGCTGCCCCTTGGTCAGCCATGGAGTCCTTTGATGATATGGATGATAGTTGGAGGTACTGGAAGTCCCTATTTCCCCTATCTTGGATTCACATCTCCCATTGGGGAAGGTCCACACGAGGAGTGAAACTTTACCCCATGGATTAGTAATGATGTGAGGAAGTTGATGAGAGCGAGGAATAACTGTTGTGCAATGGCTAAGAAGAGTAAGAAGGCGGATGACTGGATGAAGTATCGGAGATTGAGGAATCAAGTTGTTTGGGAGTTGAAGAAAGCAAAGTTACAGTACTTTGAAGCGATGAGTGGGCTGTCTTCTAAGAAAGCATGGAGAGAGTTAAATCAGGTACTCGGTCATAAAGGCAGCAATGGAATTGAGGCTGTTCAGACCCCTAACGGTAGACTAACTGACCGCCAGAGCATAGCTAATGAATTTAACAGATACTTTTCATCTTGGAGTGGAATATCTGGAGCTGACAATATGAATACTGACCAACACTTCACCATGTTGCCCATGAATAGTAGATTTACATTTGAGAGGGTTGCACAAGAAGAGATTTTGGAGTTGCTAGGGAGTTTGGATCTGAATATGGCAACTGGACTGGACGTCATTAGCTGCAAGATGCTTAAGATGTTTGCTCCCACTATCAGTCGTAGCCTAACTGCTCTATTCAATTTTAGTCTGGAGACGGGTCAGCTTGCTAGTGAGTGGAAACTGGTGAGGGTTATGCCTGTACCTAAACGTGGCGGCTCTGAGAAAGTGGAAGATTTTTGTCCAATGTCTGTGTTGCTGGTGGTGGCTAAGTTGCTTGAACAGGTGGTTCATCGTCAGCTCTATGCCTATCTGCACTAACACTCCATCCTGAATGTGGCTCAGTCAGGATTTCGACCGGGGCACACCACACAGGATGTCCTTGTTGCAACATTTGACGACTGGAGGCAGGCCACGGATGAAGGCAAGGTGGTGGGGTCTGTTATGTTAGATCTAAGTAAGGCATTTGACACAATTTGTCATCCCATCATGTGCTGCAAGTTGGCTTGCTATGAGGTGTTGGCTGATGAGTTAGAGTGGTTTGATCAGTACTTGGCTGGAAGGAAGCTAATGGTGTGCATGGGTGAGGCACAGTCAATCTGCAGTGGCATTCTGAGAGGGGTTCCGCAGGGATCAACACTGGGTCCCCTGCTTTTTACACTGTATGTGAACGATCTGCCACAGGTGGTGAGGCACTCTGACATCAAGCAGTATGCTGACGACACAACACTCCACCATGCTAGCGACAATGTGAGTGACCTGTCAAAGAGCTTGAATGCTGATCTTGAAGGGGTAGCAAGCTAGGTGGAACAAAATGGTTTGAAACTGAACGAGGCAAAGACACAGATGCTTCTGTTTGGCAAGATGAAGAGAGCTAAAGAATTGGATTATGTTAATGTTGAATTGAAGGGACAGAAAGGAGAAAGATGTGGCAAAGTGAAGTACCTTGGTGTGTGGATTGATGATTGACTGAGCTCGAGAGACCACATTGAGGCTGTGAGGAGGAAGTGCTATGGTGGACTGGCAAAGATCAGCCGCCGAGGGACAGCTTACCAGCAGTGACTAAGAAATGGGTCTACAATGCCTTGGTGCTCCCACATCTGGACTACTGTTGTGTGGTGTAGCAGGAGTGTGGGAAGGTGTTGCAACAGAAGCTAGAGAGAATTCAGAACTATGACATGAGACTGATCTGTACCAAACCACCTAGAACACCGAGTGAGGACTTGAAAAAGAGCCTGAGGTGGACATCCCTAATTGAGCTCAGAGAGAATTTTAGATTAACTCATATTCATCTATGCATTCACGGTTAAGTACCAGGTTATTTGATTCAGTGTGGACCAATGAGAGCTGGATGTCGACTTACAAGAGCATCACAGAAATTGAATCTACGTACGTAAGGGGATGCATACAAATGTTGGTTGGAATTCTACTTATTTCTTAGGGGCACAGGGATGGAACTCCTTATCAGCGAATCTACGAGAGATGGAGAATATTAGATCCTTTAAAGCTAATTTAAGATTTCACTTTAATCAGTCTCCCACTTGTCTGTGAACTGCAGATTGTACCTAGTTATTTCCATGATAACTATGGCTATACGTACATGCTATGACAGCTATATGCATCATGTTCTGTTCACTTATTTTACTGTACTGATAGTTCAGGACTTCCTGGATCACCAGCCACTGGCTGAAGGGACACGTCAGAAAATTGTACGTAATAATTATGGTATTGAGGACAGGTGTGCCCCTGTGGACTGGCAGAGTACTATCGATAAGTGTAACAATATTTATATAAAAAGGGCAGCAAAGCAAAGTGTGGAAACTACAAGCTGACGAGATTCTGGTCAGGGATGGGGCCTAAAGAGGGGGAGACAACCACACACATTAGGGAACTAGACGGAGACCTAGGGACCATTTTATTAAGCTGGTAATGCAGGAAGTGGAGAAGAGGTTATAGCGGATGGAAAAGGCACAGAGTGATGAGGGAAGGATAGAAGTTAAGAGGGCAGTGAGAAAGCTGAAAAGTAGGAAGGCAGGTGGGGTGTGTGGCATACATGTAGAGATGGCGAAGGTTGGAGGATGTCCAGTGCTGCAGTGGTTGAAGGAGCATTTGATGTGGCTTGGAAATGTGGAAAGACACCTCAAGAGTGGAGGGAGGCTATTGTTTTGTTATACCTATTACATGAAGGGCTTTGTGGAGCAGATTGTGGTGAATAAGTCCACTGAGCATGGTGGGTAAAATTTACATATGTGTGAGGGTGGTTTGTGACAGACTGAGTTTGCCAACAGGTGCAGTATTGATGGATAAGCAGCAAGGTGGTTTCAGGGTTCTCATGGCACTGAGGCAAGTTTCAGATTCGGAAGGGAGTCAGCCAGGGCTGTCCCCTGTCCCCTTGGCCCTTCACCATCATCATTATAGATAGGATTGGGTCAGAAGCAAAGAAGAAGGTCTTTGATTGTGTACGGTTAACCACAGGTGGCATAGAGGTATGTCTGTGGACGGCCTCATATACAGTACTGATGGCAGAATTGGAGGAAGGACTTCATGTAATACGCAACAGCTGAATGAAAGACTGGATGAATGGGAAATGAGGAAAACTGGCAGAAGACAAGGAATTTGAGGAGTGGAAGGAAACAAGAGGTGTGTGATGTTGTAGGTAAGGGTCAGAATGTGGAAGAATGGTCTTGATGAACTATACCTTGCAATGTTTAGTAGTATGGGAACGTGGATAGCAAAGTGCAGCAAATCGTAGAATGTAGAGCAAAACATAATCAAAGATGATTGGGGCCATTGGGAGCACGTACAGTGCTAGGAAGGAAGGAATTAACCAAGGGTACCAAACTGCGAGTGGTCACTGCTGTGGTGATACCCACCTTGACATATACGGATGTGAAGCTTGGACTCTACAGGCAAGGCACAAGGGGAAAATACTGGCTACGCAGATGAGAGTGTTCGTCATGGATAGAGGGGGTGTCAAGATTAGTTAGAATGAAGAAGCCGAGTTTAGGGGCATACTGAAGTAGGAAGTGCGTAGTTTTGGATGTTTATATATGGTGGAGAAGCGAATGCAGAATTGAAAGCAAAGGGTAGAAGAGATGAGTAGCAATAGAGTGACGAAGGAGGTTTCTGATGGAGGCATTCCAGGAAGAGGCCCTTGAGGAACACCCAGGAAGAGATGGAGCTGTGACTTCGATTAACAGTACACTAAGTAACACGCATACTACCAACTAAGGTAGAATAGATTTATACCTAGTTCAGTCCTTCAGGCCTTTACTTGTAATCAGGGTGACCTCCCACATTGGAGAAAAACTCACGTTTTTATCAATTGATAAATCGTCCAGATGGGTCGCCATCACCCTACGGCAAGTAGGGCAAACTCTGGTATGGGATGTCATGTGCCCAGACCCGTATGCAGCGTCTAATTTGGTATTGACAATGAAGGAGGCAGGGGCAGTGGTCACCACAGGTGAAGCGAAGAATATCACCAAGTATGTGGAGCTGGCCAGGACGCACCATGTGACCCCCTTGGCACACGAGACATCTGGAGTGTTTGGTGAAGGGCTCGTGAGTTTTTCAATGAGCTGGGTAGACGGATGATTCAGATCACAGGAGGCCACTCACCAGATGTCACATGACCCAGCAGAACTGAGTTGCCCGTAGTATTATTATTATCTATAATATCTGTCTCTGAGGTATCTGAGCAATTGACGTAGCAAGAAAGGAGGTTGGTAGTAGGATGTTTCGACCACGAAGGTCTTCATCAGCTACAAAACTGAAGGAAATACAAGAGTGACTGGACTTGGGTACAGCAACCATAAGGTGTTTGATGATGACCTGGGTGTGTTGACAGGTGATGATGACTATAAGTAATTGAGTGAGAATGACAGTAAAAAGTTATATTATATTATTATTATTATTATTATTATTATTATATTCTTGTTAATCTTGTTGACATTTACTTTAAAGAACACATAATTTTTAGAACTATTTATATATAGTTGATTGTTCTTCTGTTAATTGTAGCTGCGTGTGTGAGTGTACAAATGGAATAGTTAATTAACCCTTCTTTGGCGGAAAAAAACAGTAAAAATGTAATAAAATAAAATAAAAATAAATACAATAAAATAAAGGTAAAATGAAATAGTAATAAACATAAACATAACATAAAATGCCCAATTTTGAACCCACCTTTAATCACTCCCCCCTTTTTCGTTACTCATCATAATAACATTGTATGTTATGTTTATGTTTATTACTATTTCATTTTACCTTTATTTTATTGTATTTAGTTTTATTTTATTTTATTTAATTACATTTTTACTATCATCCTCAATTAATTACTTCTAGTCACCATCACCTGTCAACACACCCAGGTCATCATCAAACACCCTATGGTTGCAGAGACAGTCTGCCTCCGTAGCATGAGCCTCTACCACATCATGCATCTATAATATCGATTGCTTTTTCCATGCAATTGCAACTACACATGTGTTCAGAGACGCCGTGCATGATCTCCACATTTCTACTTGTTTTCTGTGGACAACGTTGTTACTCCCCTTTATACTAATATAGTATCATACTGTACAGTACTAAATGTCTTGTCCTCATAGAGTGGCAACTGGCATATAAGGAATCCCTGGATAAGCACAGCTCAGTCTCAGTGGAGGTCACACCTTGCATCATAGCGGGTGCCTCAGCAACGGGAAAGTCCTCCCTGAAGCACCTGCTGGTCCACGACACACCCAAAGCCGTCAAGACAAGCACTGCCGTAATTGACACACCTGCTGTAGTCACTGTCTCAACCGAACAGTACGCAGTGGAAGAAGGCACTTTTGCATGGCAGCTGGTCGACAGTGATGTCATGGGGAAATCCATACAAGAGTGTGTCACTGCTAAAGCATATGATGAAGATCAGTATTTGGAGCCACTTCGACATCAAGATGATCAGCACCAGCAACTGGAGGAGCAGATGGGAGGCCCAAACCCACCCACCTCACGGAATCTGATCCAGAAATTCATCAGCTATTGCCGTTCTATGTTTGGTGTGTCAGATACTCGTCAAGCAGACCCTCGTCAGTGTGACGATGGGAAGAGCAATCAAAGTGCTGAGAGGGACATAAGTGCGGCAACGGTAGATTGCAACAGTGGGAGCAGTAAGGCTGTTGCTGTGCTAGATGTGGAGCACTCACATTTTATGCAAGAAATGAAAGGGGGATGTCAGAGTATTCATCTGAAAGATGCCTCCTTCATCCACCTCCTTGACACGGGAGGTCAGCCTTCCTTCCAGGATGCCCTCCCCCTCCTACTGGATGTCCCCTGTACGTACATCCAAGTGTTCAACGCAGCCCGTGACCTGGACCAGCCCGTACCCATCACCTACCGTCGTGATGACCACACAGAGGAGTCCCTCCCACCCAGCACAGAGACAGGGTGGGAGATGATGCTGCGCTCCTTCTCCAGCATGAACACCTTGGCCCACAAGAGCTCCAGAGAGCTTACCTCTTTTCAGCAGGAGGAAAGCCAGTTGCCACAGCTGCGCATATTTGTGGTGGGCACATTCAAGGACCAGCTGGTTGAGGAAGGCAGGCTCAAGGAGGCAGTCCAAGATATCAGCAAGCGGCTAAGAGAGTTGAAGCGAAAGCCGTACTATTGCTGCATCCAGAAGGACACAGCGGGCCAGCCATGTTATCTCATCAACAACATGGCAGAGAAGGAGGATGACAGAGCTGACGTCAACAGCCTCCGTGAGCACCTCTCTTCTACAAGGTCGTCTTTGAAGCTGAAGGTCCCTGTAATGTGGTACATTTGTGAACAAATCACCCAGGGCACTGCGCAGAAATTTTTGAGATTCCAGGACCTGAAGGCCTTCTGCCTGAAGCACAAGTTCATTGGTGCGAATGGTGCAGACGAGCAGTTCCGCTCCCTCCTGAAGCTGCTTTCCCTCCTCGGCTTCTACGCATTCTTCGACCTGAGGGATGTCCCAGATGAGGCCAATTATGTCTGCACTGACAAAGGGGTATTCGTGAGGGAGGTGTCAAAATTGCTTGCCGTGCAGTTTCTTCAAGCCCCAAGGTGTCATGCTGTGGACGTCTTTAAGCAAAATGGCATCATGTCCAACAATGCTGAGATGTTTGAGGAGCTGGGAATCATAGAAGAGGTAGACCGAAATTGGTTCCTTGCAGCCCTGAAGCACGTTGGACTGCTGGCACGCTATGCATCAGCCACCGACCACTCCACCTCCTACTTCATGCCGATAGCCCTCCCTCAGGGGAAGACGAAGCTGCCAGATTGTGGCAGTGTGGCCTCTCTCTGTGTCACCTTCACATTCCATTCCCCCGACAACCCCTTGGTCTACTCAGACCTCCCCCGAGGGGTATTCTGCCGACTTGCAGTGGAGCTCAGTAAGGGGTCATGGGAGCCCGTTCCACAGGAAAGTGATCGTACCACAGTCAAATTCCTTTCAGAGAAGTTTGACTTGTTCCTCACAGAAGCACCAGGATTCATCCGCCTCACTCCTGTCCTGGCTGTGGAGTTGGAGGGGAAGGAGCAGCTAGCAGAACTGCACACGCTCTGTAGAGAAATCTACGACACTCTTCAAAAGAGCATCCTTCCCTCAGCTGTGGATGTGCTGGGAGAGCAATTCAGCCAGACAGCCAAGGTCACATTTGGGTTCGAGTGTGGCTGTGGAACAGTGCCCCATCTAGCCACCCCAGTGGCAGCAACAGGAAAGTCCCTAATCTGCCAATTCACACAGAAGCGTCATAATAGCCTGAAGGAGGAACAGATCTGGTTCAGCCCAGTAGAGAACACTGAGGTGAGGAGCTGAAATTGTTTGCATTTACTTATGTTACATATTTGGTAGTGCTGATATGTTCAGTTGTGTTCAGTGTTGCAATTCTGAATCAGTTGTACCATCTATAGTCAATGGTAGCTCATGATTGTGCATGAAGTGTGGTTCACTCCTTTGGGTCCTTCCACATGCACGGGTGTCCCAGTCTTGCTTGTATACGTATGTATGCGTATTGTGTATATATGTATCCTGCTTACTACACACTGTCCTCCCTTGTCCCCACAGCTTGTGAAGGTGGCTGGATGCGACATGTGGGTCATGGAGCAGATTGACGGCCCCTCCAGTGACCCACCTCAAACGGGTCACCCACGGCAGAAGGTGCACGCTCAGCAATACCCAATTTCCTCATTGGAAAGGAGCGCTGTGTCACCACAGAAGTATGGTACGTTACTACTGAGTTGGTGTGTGTGATAGAGAGAGATGTCGTGCAGTTACAGTCTGGTACGTTACTACTGATACCAAACGGATGAATTACTGAGCCGTATACGAAGCAGAAAGGAGTCCAATAAATCAGGATAAGTTTGAAAATTCAAACCGAATTTTCAACTTATCCTGATTTATTCATTTTTTTATCCTGCATGACGTCATTTTTACTCACCATCAACACACGTCATACCACCCGTATATAAACAACAGCTTCTCACCTGTACTCAGTCAGTTAGTCCAGCTGACGAAGGCCTACGCTGCCGAAACGTCCTGGTATATTTGACCCTTTGTGCTACATATACGGCTCAAGTAATTCATCCGTTTGCTATCAGTCACGTAGCAATGAGCCTCTACGACATTACGTTACTACTGAGTTGGTGTGTGTGATAGAGAGAGATGTTGTGCAGTTACAGTACCTGTCTGGTGTGTGAGGAACGAGCTTGCCGTTGGATTTGCCCCACACATCACTCTACTAACATAGCACGATGCTGTGTTAATGTCAAGGAGTTACCTGGAGTCAGCCAGTGGCAGTCTAGGCATGTGATTCTTGTTCTGTCATTGCTTTACTGCAAGTGCCCACTGCCTTCACTCCTGGTCACCATAAATATGATTACAGCACTCACTGTCACTTCCGTTCACTAGACCTGTTATGGGGTGCTCCGTCCACATGGACTACACCCTGCTAGGTCTTATGATGAGACGCACTGTACAGTAATACAGCTAAATTCCACTTACTGGTGTAGTCAGCCGTTGTTTTGTTTGCAGTCTCTGCACTTTGTTGCGTCTGTTGAATGTGCTGAAGGTGTGTTGGTTCTCTTTTATTTCTTACACTTGCAGAAGGGCCTATCCCACCACAGCCCACCCCTCAGCCACCACAGCCTACCCCTCAGCCACCACAGCCTACCCCTCAGCCACCACAGCCTACTCCTCAACCACCACAGCCTACCCCTCAACCACCGCACCCTACCCCTCAACCACCACAGCCTACCTCTCAACCACCACAGCCTACCCCTCAGCCACCACAGCGTACCCCTCAGCCACGACAACCTACCCCTCAGCCACCACAGCCTACCCTTCAGCCACCACAGCCTACCCTTCAGCCACCACAGCCTACCCCTGACCAAGGTGAGTCGACACCAGCGCTCTCGTACAGCAACCACACACACCCATTGCACCCTAAGGTGCAAAGAGTAGAGGGCCTGAGGTTGGGCAGTGTGTTCAAGTGAGCCATGTAACTTCCAGTGTGCTTCAGTTCTCGTCTCTTTCTGTGCAGCTAAACGAGTCCTTGAGTTCTTTCGCGAAATGTTCATCAGTGAAGTGGCATCCAAAGACATTGTACATGATCTTCAGCACAAGGATATCATTTCAGATGGTGTTCTAACAGCAGTCACCGGGGAGAATGGCACAGCCCTGCAAAATAGGATCCTATATGCACACCTGGAGTCAACATGCACCTGGGAGTCCCTGATGGCACTCTGTGAGACAATCATTGCAGTACCAGGCAACCCAAGGATGAAGAGGTTTGGTGAAAACATGAAGAGTAAACTGGAGGGTAAGTGGCGTGTGTTGTGCACTGCATGCATGTGTTTAGTGTGTACTGGCATGTTCCAACCTCTAGTGCCAGTCTTAGAGACGTGACCTTGAGTAGCAAGTGCACCCACCAGCAGCGCATTGTGGGTGTGTACTAGAGGCAGCTATTCTGTGATGGTGGTGGTTGTTCTAATACCTTACAGCAAGTACCAACTGCCACTGCTCCTATTTGCAACATGTTCTCTTCATCTTGTGTAATAGCACTTCCCTTTTACCTCCACTGACTAGACCTGACGCGAGATGCTTCGTCCACATGAACCACACCTGGCTACAGGTCTTGTGTTGAAACATGTACAGTGACTTATTGTGGCATTGGCAGTATAATGTACTGAGTTTTGTACATTTATACTTACTGGTATACATGTACTAATTGTCATAGTTTGTTAGTGTTGTATCAATGTTTACATTTTAGTTTTGTAGTTGCACTAAATTGACATTAGTGAGTGTAGAGGCTCATTGCTGTCTAGGAGTAGTGGTCATGGTGTTTAGCAAAATAGGAGCTGGAGCAACATTTTTTGTGGGACAGTCTAGCAAGCCAGACTCATGTGGGGCATGTACTCCGAATGTTTCGAGCTTATTAGCCCTCAGTGTAACTAACCCTTTCACACACACACACACACACACACACACACACACACACACACACACACACACACACACACACACACACACACACACACACACACACACACACACACACACACACACACACACACACACACACACACACACACACACTATGGTGGAAGTACAGCTGGCTATATACTAACCCATTCACACACACCACACACACACCACACACACACACACACACACACACACACACACACACACACACACAGCTGGGGTATATAAGTGGGAGAGGCTGACACAAACATACTCCTGTATGTGTGGGGGGGGGCAGTGTATATGGCAGAGATGGTGTGTGTGGTTATACATGTGTAACAGGTAATGACACATGTACTAACCCACCATTATATAGTCTCAAACCCAAACCCTAACCTCCATGTCACTACTATTGTGCAACCACGGAGGATCCTCTGCAGCTGTGCAATAGTAGTGACATGGAAGTTAGGGTCTGGGTTCGAGACTAACCATTATATTGACTATATATATATTGACATGTAGGTATATATGCACACAAGCAGACACATACATACGTACATGCTTAACATACAGTACTTGAACACCCACCACTAGCACTAGCTCACCCAAACCCACTGCAACAACCCCTAGGTCACCATGGAATGCATACTGATTGAACAGACTGTCCCGTTACATGTTCAGTAGGACCACCCGTTTCAAGGAGTGACCAATCATACCAATACGTGTTCAAGGGATGGTATTGTGAGGTCTAATGAAAGGAGGGGAGTGCACACATGGATGACCGGTGGCTTTGACCTCACAGCAACGGTAACAAACTACACTGCAATGGTCCATTACAAAGTCACCATGTACAGTACATACAAATTAAATCACTGAGCAGCCCCAAGCTACTGGACAGTTGTACAGGCAAGCTCTGCTCCTCGTCTCTCGTGTGTGTGGTGCACACCAGTCACACACCACTGGACTGACCTGTGACCTAGACAGTGAAGGGTGGCCGACCTGTGACCTAGACAGTAAAGGGTGGCCGACCTGTGACCTAGACAGTAAAGGGTGGCCGACCTGTGACCTAGACAGTGAAGGATGGCTGACCTGTGACCTAGGCGGTGAAGGGTGACCGACCTGTGACCTAGGCGGTGAAGGGTGGCCGACCTGTGACTTAGGCAGTGAAGGGTGGCCGACCTGTGACCTAGACAGTAAAGGGTGGCCGACCTGTGACCTAGACAGTGAAGGATGGCTGACCTGTGACCTAGGCGGTGAAGGGTGACCGACCTGTGACCTAGGCGGTGAAGGGTGGCCGACCTGTGACTTAGGCAGTGAAGGGTGGCCGACCTGTGACCTAGACAGTGAAGGGTGGCCGACCTGTGACCTAGGCAGTGAAGGGTGGCCGACCTGTGACCTAGGCAGTGAAGGGTGGCCGACCTGTGACCTAGACAGTGAAGGGTGGGTGACCTGTGACATAGGCAGTGAAGGGTGGCCGACCTGTGACCTAGGCAGTGACAGGTGGCATCCACTGACGCCAGACACTATGTTACGTTGGCCTGTGGGGGTACGTTATGAAGAACCCATGTATATACATAAGTGTGTCAGTGAGTACAACTACATGCAAAGTGTAGGTGTGAACAAAAGAATCTGCATTTGTATAAACCCACCATGAGAGTCCAAGATTACCATGGCAACATTAATGCTGTTGAAACACTACTTCTTCTAGGTCACAGTGTGTGCACCGGTGCCCTTGGCCAACTGCAGTCTTGGCTGTGCATCCCAAGTTGGCAGTAGCTCTAGGTAGCTGAAGGGTCAGCCTGTCAAAGTCAGCACACCAGTCACACAGCAGGGCATGGGAAAGTACCCATGAGCAGGACAAAGTAATCTCTGGTGCAGAGACCAATCCATGCTGGCCCCACTGTGGGATATTTCGCTTCTGCTTGTACTCATCAAGGCCCACAACTACGTATGTATGTCAGAGCTCAAGCATTGATTCCCTCACTGCTGCTGTAGTACTTCACACATACGGACCAGCAGTCCTCCCACCACACACCTGTGGACCCTGCACTGAAACACACCCACCACTGCATGTGCACTCTTGCTCTGGTTCGGTTGTGCACAGAGGCAAAACGAGGGGATCTCCTTTGACATTGAAACACTATAGGGAGAGGAAATTACTTTTGGAATGAAGAACACTAGGGGGAGTGGACTCTTTTGACAGTAAGAGCACTAGTGGGAGGGACTTCATTTGGTAGTGGAAAATCATGCTATATAGGTAGGAGGAAGGGGACTTATTTTGGCAGTGCAAAAATACTAGGGACATTCAACTGTGATGACTCTTCTCTTTGAAGGTGTGGAGACAGCAAAGGTTTCCAGCCTCCCACATGGGGAGTGCTTGTTGAGGCCATTGAGTTTGCAGAGTTAGCCCAGCAGGACATTGACGGTCTCAAGGTGACACTTGGCCTGTCAGGTACATCATTACATTGACATACTGCTGCATGTGTGTGTGTGCTTGTGTTGTGTGCAGCAGTGTGTAGTGCGATGGTCTCAAGTCAGCTCTCAGCTGACCAGCCGGCAATGGTGCGTGTGTTAGTAGTGACTGTGACTGTGCTGTGAGATGGGGTGATGTGAGCTAGACCTGTTTCCTGCTCCATCTACGTATACCTGCATGTGCCCACTGCACAGCACTCCACCTCTGTCCACTTTGTCTGCTCCTTCTACAGCATCTCCTCGTTCCTCCCACAACAATCCCTGCTAAGAGTGCAGATCGATGCAATCTGCAAACTTGCTAGTTGACACTGTATGTAAGTGTGTGTTTAAATGTGTATGTGCGTCTGTGTACCTATACATGTGTATGTTGAATAATGGCATCACAATATAGTCATTAATTATTTTTGTGCAGTGTGCCCCATGTTATTTTTAAAGTTGGAACGTTTGTAAGCTTTATATATATTGGTAGGACATATATGTAATTCTAGAGTTTGATGTCTTTAATATTTTTGGGGGGTTGTATACCCAGTACATACTGTATATGTAAATACAACAGTTACTCAGTGATTGATTTAGCATGCATGACTGTGGTGTTATATTTTATGACTACGATAAAAGTACGTATAATTCTAATTTTGTTATACCAATTATTACTTTCTACAATGTATAACATGTGTCATACTTAATTATGCTGAACACATCTGCCTCCTTATTGTAATACATAATTTAATCTGTAATAATTATATATAACAGTATGATTCTAATACTAGGTTTTAGGCATTGTTTGCTGTATGTACTGTACGAGAGGCAAAAAGGCGCGCAGGGGAGACAGGTATACACAATACGTTGGGGGCACTGGGAGCAGAACATCACACAACTTTGCCTCTCATATACATTGGCTGTGGCACCAGCTGATACCTAAGGACAGCCACTGCAGTGAGGACCTGTTGCGATTTGAGGAGGGAGGGAGGATGTACAGTGTGGGAGATAGGACTCTGACAAGCAGAGATCTAGAGGCCTGGAGGAGGAGGGTGAGAGGAGTGTTGTGGGGCACAATTATAATATATAGGACACTGTGTCGTGTACAAATTGACATGTAGGTATGCACACAAGTGGACACACACACGCATACTTAACATACTTGACCATCCACCCACTCACCCAAACCCACTGCAACAATCCCTTGGTCACCATGGAATGCATACTGATTGGACAGACTGTCCCGTTACATGTTCAGTAGGACCACTCGTTTCAAGGAGTGACCAATCATACCAATACGTGTACAAGGGATGGCATGTGTGAGGTCTAATGAAGGGAGGGGAGTGCACACATGCCTGCTGTGGAAGTGATGAAGAAGCCATGTACATAAGTGTGTCAGTGAGTACAACTAAATGCAAAGTGTAGGTGTGAACAAAAGAATCTACATTGCATGAACCCACTGTGAGATTCAATGATCACTATGGCAACATTAATGCTGTTGAAACACTACTCCCCTAAGTCACAGCTCCACTAGATTATCTGGTACGTATCAGAGAGTACCAGAAACACACCTAGCTGCATGGTCACTTTGTTTAATTTAGTGTTTGTGCGTGCTCTGTCTATGCCAACACATGCATGTGATGCCTGTACTCCACGCCTGTGTATGGCTATACACCTGGATACAGCCTGTGTGGTAGAGGGTGTGTGTGTGTGGTGTGTGTGCTGCTTCGGTACGGATGTTTCGACAAGTTTGTATGTGCCTGGTCCAGGGGTCTGGAAGGAAGGGAAGGGAAGATGATGCGAATTGCCACACACAGACACACACACACAACTGGTGATAACTACCAACTTTGTCAGTACAGTCATCGGATACACAGCCATGCACAGACAACAGAGCACACGTCTAGCAAAGTACACACCACCACTGGATCATCACAATAGAAAAATAACTAAGTCGTATGTGCAGAAGGTCCATGTACTAAAGTGATCATGCATATGCATGTACGTACATATGTACATATGCATGTATGTACTTACATATGCATGTACGTACATATGCATGTACATAGTGCATAGTGCATGCACAGTGAGTCGTACCCTATTCCTGCTAGCCTCTGAGACGTAGTACCACGGCTCATGCTCAGCCAACTTGAGTCTGTAGCTGCAAGGGCTGCTCGTAAAGGTCAAGGAACACTTTGAACTGCAAAAGGACAGGGAGAACACCCATGCACACACACACATGACGTGTGCAGACACACACACACACACACACACACACACACACACACACACACACACACACACACACACACACACACACACACACACACACACACACACACACACACACACACATACAAACATATGTGCACACACCTCGTGCTGTCCACCTGGGAAGGGACCCTCTCCATGTAGAGGCAGTTGTCCTCAATGGCAGAGAGCACCCTCTGGGAGAGCTGAGAGTAGAAAGGCTCAGTCATGCGACTGCACCAACTATGAGCATGTGCTCAAAGGCCACACACACACACAACACGTGTAGCACACACGCACACACACACACACACACACACACACACACACACACACACACACACACACACACACACACACACACACACACACACACACACACACACACACACACACACACACACACACACACACACACACACACACACACACACACACACACACACACACACACACACAACTGGTGATAACTACCAACTTTGTCAGTACAGTCATCGGATACACAGCCATGCACAGACAACAGAGCACACGTCTAGCAAAGTACACACCACCACTGGATCATCACAATAGAAAAATACCTAAGTCAGTTGAGAACAACTCTCACTAACACACTGAAACACTGGCTCCGTGTGATAACCACCAGTTCAACTGAAGTCTAAACAGAATACTAATCTTCCAGTGCAGTAGCTCCAGGCCACAGCCCAGTGTGTACGAGGCAGTGCCCACCTCAACACCGTCAGGAACTCTGTGCTGCTCATGGCCCCAATGTTGCTCAGCTTGGCACAGTAAGCGTTGTAAAGCATGCACATCTCAGACCAGAACGACTTCTCTCCCAGCATCTCCTCGTAGCACGCCTGCAGTCTGGAGGAGTGGGTGCATGTGCACACGCACATGTGTATTGTATGCATACATGTGTATTGTGGTGTGTGCATGTGTATGCATGCATGTGTGTGGTGCGTGTGTGCATGTGTATGCATGCATGTGTGTGGTGCGTGTGTGTGCATGCACGTACAGTACATATTTGCGTGCATTGGGAGACAATACAGTGTATGCCCACTCACAGCAGTACCTACACACACTGCCCACCACACAGAGGCTGCCTAGTAATCTGACTTATACAACCTCAACACATCTACGTATGAGCTGTGGAGCTCACCAAGCCTTGGCAATGAGGTCTGAATTCAGGAGAAGGGGATTCTGACTGGTCTTCGGTGCAGCAACACTGTTGGTTGCCAAGGGAGATGGTAAAACTCCTCCTCCTCTCTTCACCGTTCCTCCTACTTGAAGTGGCTGCGGTACTGTGCTAGCCCCAGAGTGGGCAGGTCTAGGGATAATAGGCAGAGTCTGAGAGGTACCAGTGACTCCTCCGGCCTTGGCTGGGCTTGCGTTGGCTGGCTGGTACACAGTGAGCTCCTCCAGCGAGGTGTGGTCAAGGGCAGTGGACTCAAAGGTCAGGAGGGAGAGGAGGATGTCTAGATGAGGGGGGAGGGAGAGGAAGGCAGTCAATGTAGGCATGATAAGATGCGCTTCACGGTACTCATTGTATCACCCAGCCACATAGAGATATTCAGAGCTAACAAGCAGGAGAGGTTTCGTAGCTGTCTCCCTCACCAACGGCCCTGTTGACCCGCAGGAGCAGAATGCAGAGGTCACTGTGGTCGGTCAGACCAATGAGGCAGTCCAGGTTGGCACAGAGGAGCTGCAGGCGCCATGGCAACCAGCACAGGTGGAAGAGGAGGGAGAAAGCAGTAGACGACACTAGCATAACATTAGGCTGCTAAACTGTGACGACAATCGGTGCACTGTACGACACCTTCACTGACCTGTAAGTCACCAAGAAGCAATGCATTAAAGATCACTTGGAGTGTGTTCACTGGTAGGTCAACTAGGAACGGCACGTTGCTATCTTTCTCTGCCAGTCCTTCCAAGATTTCCAGTCCTCTGACAATCTTGTGATGGTCTTGTGACATGATCATGAAGTGGACTGTGTCGATCAACTGCACACTCAGCTCATACCTCTCCTCATGGTTCAGCACCACCTACACCATTAAGAGCACCACACAGACGTATGTACACACACACACACACACACACACACACACACACACACACACACACACACACACACACACACACACACACACACACACACAGACAGAGACAGACAGACAGACACACACACAAGCACACACCTCCTTTGCCAGGTTGCCCAGTGCGTCTGCTGCCAGAGTACTCAGCTCAGGACTGAAGCTGTTGGAAGCTAAAGTGAGCAGTCTCAAGACCTCAGCATTCCCAACCAGGAAGGGGACCAGCTCTTGCTGGAAGGACAGGTTGAGCAGGATGGTGAGGACCTGAGGCAGGTACGGGAGACAGCACGGCATGGGGCAGCTGCTTCTAGTGAGCCACCGGAGAGGCAGACTGAGGGGAGAGCATCCACTGGACACTATTCCTACCAGCTGTGTACAAAAGGTCTAGTGAGCCACTGGAGGGGCAGACTGAGGGGAGAGCAACCACTGGACACTATACCTACCAGCTGTGTACAAAAGGTCTAGTGAGCCACCGGAGGGGCAGACTGAGGGAAGAGTAACCACTGGACACTGTACTTACCAGCTGTGTACAAAAGGTCTAGTGAGCCACTGGAGGGGCAGTCTGAGGGGAGAGCAACCACTGGACACTATAGCTACCAGCTGTGTACAAAAGGTCTAGTGAGCCACTGGAGGGGCAGTCTGAGGGGAGAGCAACCACTGGACACTATACCTACCAGCTGTGTACAAAAGGTCTAGTGAGCCACTGGAGGGGCAGACTGAGGGGAGAGCATCCACTGGACACTATACCTACCAGCTGTGTACAAAAGGTCTAGTGAGCCACCGGAGGGGCAGACTGAGGGAAGAGTAACCACTGGACACTGTACCTACCAGCTGTGTACAAAAGGTCTAGTGAGCCACCGGAGGGGCAGACTGAGGGGAGAGCATCCACTGGACACTATACCTACCAGCTGTGTACAAATGGTCTAGTGAGCCACCGGAGGGGCAGACTGAGGGGAGAGCAACCACTGGACACTATACCTACCAGCTGTGTACAAAAGGTCTTGTACGCAGCCGAGGAAGGCCTACATGGCCAAACCTACACCTACCACCCTGCTACACCAGTAGTAGTGTGTTAGCAAGGGGCTGGGGGGACCAAGGCCCTTTTGAGGCAACCGGCGAACAAGCATCAAAAGTTTCGTGACACACTGACGAGCCCCAACAATGGCTAGACAGCTGTCGAGACAGATTTCTGTGGCTCTTCCATCTTTGTCAGCTAACTGAAGTAGGAGGCTAGCACTGGCTGCCATTAATAGGACCTTCATCCCTCAGCCTCACCAACATACATACTGGTACTGGAGTACATTACAGGCTGGTGGGTGAAGCCTCTACTCTTTACTCTTCAACCAGCAGAGACCACCACCTCTCATCCATCAGGCAACCACCAATCCTCAAAACCAGTTATACACACCACTCACTTGTGCAACTCTGTATGTTTCATTACACAGTCTGCTTCCCATTCTAAACTTGGAATGGAAAAATGAACTGGGAGTGGGACTGCTTTCATAACAAGGTGTCCTGCATGGAGCCATCTCCCTCCAGAACGCAGCATGGTCCACTCCCACTGGCCGGTCCTCATACCAACATTGATACAGCTCACTCAATTTGGAATCGGAAGAGGGAATGCCCACATGTGCAGTGAGCAGCTCAAGCAATTTTGGATGCTACAAGTGAAGAGCAAATGACGACACACTAACCTGCCATGCTATCCTCTTGTATATGACACGACAACATAACGTGGGAGTGAGCGTCATTCAATAATAATCACACACACTTCTCTTCCCAGCAGACCCTCTCCACTCTCTCTCCCTACCACCTCTAGGGTAGGGTCACACGCACACCTTATCAATGGTAATGTCGTCTTGGTGAGAGATAATCACAAGTGTGTTCATGGCAAAGTCCACCTCATTCGGGTAACCACTCTCTAGGGATCGTAGCAATTTGTCCAGGGGTAGCCCCGTGGGCTCTGGTTCCACCTTCTTCCACGACCCAGGTAAACTCTGAGACTGTGTAGTGGTAACAGGTGTGAAAGAGGGTGCCTTCAGCGACAGCGGCAGAGGAGAGAGCAATGAGTTCCTCCTCAGAGCAAGTGGTGAATTGAATGAGGAGTGGATCTGCTTCTTCAGTTCAGCTTCAGGTCCATAGCTGTCGTCGTAGGGTTGTAGGAGCCTGTGGGATGTGTACGCATATAAATTACACTTACACAAGACAAAACACACAGCACACAAGCACACACACAAACACACGCAAGCACATACAGGCACGTAGCATACAATACTGCAGCTAAACATACGTACGTACACACAGACACACAAGTACAGGTACTGTGCCCTACATTACATACACACACATACGTACAAACATAAATATGTAGCTACATACGCACACACGCACACACACACACACACACACACACACATACATACATACACACATTAACACATGTACACGTGCTCACACACAGTGTCCCTTACTTACTTGTTAACACATGTTTACCCACTTACTTGAGGTAGTAGTTCCGCAGCAGGTATCCGGCCCTCAGCATGTGGTTGTAGGTGAGGTCTGGGTACAGGGTGCGGGCCGTGTAGGTCCACTTCCTGCTCTCAGTGATCTGTTGGGATGTCAGGGATGGCTCACACATGTGCAACAAGGTCAAACGCACATCACACATCTCTGGCTAGGTGTAGACATGATCTAGAGCCTTCATCAGTGATAGATCCTGGATCTACCACTGATGAAGGCTCTAGTGGGCCGAAACGTTTGGTAATTTTGTAACAATCGACATCTGTCCCTCGATCCACTCGGCTAGGTGAAGTTCTCAATTCCCAATCACACATGTACATGCACACACACACACACACACACACACACACACACACACACACACACACACACACACACACACACACACTCACACACACACACACACACACACACACACACACACACACACACACACACACACACACACACACACACACACACACACACATGCATGCACGCACACACACACATGCACGTGCACACACGCGCACGCACACACATGCATGCATGCACACACACATGCACAGACACACACACACGCACACAGACACGCACACACACACACACACGTGCATGCACACACACGCGCGCGCACACACACACACACACACACACACACACACACACACACACACACACACACACACACACACACCTTCTTATATCCGCCCTGGCCCTGCACATACTTGTGGAAGTCAAACAGGTCTACCAACCTGCCAGACACCATTGGCTGGCGGCGAACAGGGGTCCTGACCAACAGTGGAGACACACACACATTATGATACCAGGTGGGCATATTAGTGGCGCACAGTCTTAAAGGGGCTATACAGCGCATGGAGAAGGCAAACCTAAACATCAATTAAACCAGAAAAATTGGTATAGAAAACTGGCATAGCGGACACGTGTGCAACACTTCTGCCTGTCCTGTCCATCATCACTGTAGCCGTCTCCTGGCACACGGAGGCCAAAGACCGCGTGCGTACGTACACGAAATCCTCGATACCCGACTCTCTTTCCATTGTCCCTCCCATCTCGTTTAACAGCGCTTGTATACTCTTCGCCGGCCTTTAATTAGTCGTGTAGGCGCGGTTATTCTGACGTTGCGTCAATTCTTGCTATTTACGCCGTCACTGTGCCGCTACAAATCATTCGCAAACTCGGCTCGCCGTGACTCCACTGCCCTACATTGTTACGACTGTCCCACTCCACTTCAGCTGTCCAACGCCCACAAATGTAAGAAGCTACATCGATCATTCATCACCAGACACAGCTACTCACCCTAGTTGCTCGTGCAGCGAGTACAAGCGTTGAAAGAAGTCACGACGCTCCGGGTCTTCAGTCGTTGGCGGAGACAGCTGCGATGAATTCTCCATTCCGCTCATCTTTGGCCATCAGAACCTCACGTCGAGATGAGAAAAGTTAGAAACGCGGTACAGGGGGAGTGGAGGGTCGAGGGGACCAGGCAGCGTGTCGTGTGTACACTTTCTATGCTTCATTAGGATGCCGCCATTTTCCCGCGTGAAGGGGCGGGGCTTGTTGCACCGAGGACCAAAATGGATGTTGATCGTCTAGTTAGCTATATTATAGCTGAAATTGGAGGCGAGCACTTGCCGATTAAGGAGCACCGTGATCTTGGCAGCTACGAGTCGTGCCTAGAGTTAATGTTATGCCAAAGGATTTTTCGCTGTCTGTTGTGGTCATTGTACGCGTGATAGCATGATTGGCAACTAGCTAGCTAGTCACTGTCAGGAGGACTTGTCCTCCATGTATCGGAGCATACGCTAGCTATTCTGGAACAAGGCTGGACTTTTAGGTATCTAACCTTTCTAAGTGTGTTGTTGTTACTTTTGGGCTGTGTAATATATGTGTAGACCTAGCTAGCTAGTCACTGTCCAGAGTAGTGTACGGATTCGGAAATATCAAGGATTTCACAAGATTTCAGTGGCTTGAATGAGATAATGAAGACTGATCCTATGTTGATCATGCACTATCTGTACTAAAGTACATAACATACACAAACCTAGTGTGTACATATGCGGGATAGGAGCATTTTGTGATTTCAAAGCAGCTACAGTTGCTGCATGTTTCTGTGTTGCAACTACACCTCTGCTGTCTTGCTGCATGCAGCAAATGATGCTGAGAGCAGAGCCTTCAGAGGTGTACAATGAAGGACTGAGAGAACTCAGTTCAGATATATTGAGAACTAATGCATCCATGTCTTGTGTAGCTAACCATAATGAGCAGTACTCCCAAGGCCGTGTTCAACTTATACAAAAGAGCAGCAAAGGAGTATACTATAGATTACTAGATGTTGCACCATTTTATAATGATGTCACTGAATGACAGCACAGAGTCTAAGATTTGACTACACCACTTTCAACACAGCCTTAGACAAGGAGGTAAATAGCAAGCTTTGGGAAGCTATAAGAAAAGACTAACTAGAGCTTACAGTGATTTATGTCACAAATGGTAAACTGTAGATAGGTTAGAAAGCTTAGGTATTCTTCTCGTTTGCAGCCTGTTAATGGGACCTGTGCCGGTGTAGCTGTACAGGAATAGTATTTTTCATTCAACTCATTATCATACCTAGATATCTCAAAGGGTTACTCACTATGCTGAAATCTCGCACGCATTAGCTAAAATCCAACTGACACTTGGAAACCCGAATTGTATCCCAATGCTACCAGTGGAGCACTGACCTTAAGCTTATGAAGTTTCTTCCGAGGTTGCCCAAGGAGAGATAAAGTACCAGATGAATTGTAATGCCATGACGTTTACAACCACTACACATAGCTATTATTTGGGCATAGCTGCACTGTGAACGGATTGCTGCAGTGTGTGACATCTGGTAGCCACACCCCATCACAAGTAAGCACATAGCTAGCTAGTTAGAGGTTGCCACAACCAGCATGAGGCAGAGAGTGAAATTTTCGTTGTAACAGTCACCTGTAAGCTTATGGCTATGTCAGAGGTACCGGTACATGCGTTGCGTACATCTGCTCATACCCCGTGGACCGCTAGTCTCGCGTGGCCAGACCCTATTCTCCGCTTCCGCTATTGCGTAATACCACGCGCGGAGAATAGGGTCTGGAAGTTTTTCTATACCAAGGCTGTGTAGCTAGCTTGTGCACTAGCACTATAATTATTACCACTTTAAAAGGTGTTCATTCATAGGTGTGAACATAACACCTAGTGTAGATCGATAGAAATGGCGACAAGTACCCTTTGCGACGACGACGTTGCAGCGATAGCTCGTAAAGCAGCGGTACGTATGACAAGTGACATCAGTGGTAGCAGAGATCATGCATGTGCTGTTAATTTGCAGTAGTGTATATTTTTTTACAATATTATATGATCATCATACTCGGTCATAAAAATAGCCTATAACAATGAATGGTTTCTCTTCTGCAAGTGTTTGGTGACCATTCGCGCCCGAAATCTTCACAGCAACCGCTACTGTACATGTGCGCGATATCTCGTCAAATCGTTCCCCAACCAGGCGCCATCTTCTCCTTAGGTTATATTTCACACCTTCGTATGTTGGCACAGCTTGCAGGCACTTCAAAGAGGGTTATGGTTTCACACCCTGCCCTGAATTCCCACGGACATTACACAAGAACACTGGAGAAAACTTCCAGACCCTTTCCAGCGTGTTGCGCAATCGTAACAGCGGAAAGGGTCTGGCACGCGAGACTAGTGGACCGCCTGCTCTCGTCGCGTGCACGCGATCGGCAAGTTCCGGTGTACAGCCCCGCCTATCGATCACTTCCGTACACATGATGCATGCTGGCGACAGCTTACGCCCATTTGACTTGGCCCTCTAAACCGGGACATCTGAACTGCACGCCAACAGCGCGAATTACCAGTACATCCTCCCAGAGTGAAGCCATGGCAGCCGGTAACCCGATACATGATTTGTAAGTTCGTCGTGCCTTGATCGAGGGCGCGAGAATGTAGCTAGTATCAAGTAGCTTTGAACCTTGGCAGATCTTATGATGTGAACAACTGACTTGGAGTGTGTCTGTGTGTGTTTGTGGGTAAGGGGGTGGGTGTTGCCTAGGCCTGAGGCTAATATGCTCTAAAACTAGCCAATTATGTTATTCCACAATTCCTTTAAAAACTGCCCATTATTCTCAAAATAGTGCTCATGAAAAGAATCAAAATTCTAATTAAGCTGGTATGCATACTACATAAATGATGTATAATACAGTACGTCCAAATTATCTGCAAGTCTGAAACAATGTTTAACGCTTGTTAAACTGCAACAGCAGTGATGCCTCAATGTAATCTTGAAGGGCACTTTCTTGCTGTTCTCCAAACGATGCCTTCAACAGTGAAAATTCATGCTCAGCAGCAGCAGATGATGGCTGAAGCAGCAGAATCTTTGCCGCAGCAGATGACCACTTAGGTAGTGTGGTGGCGTTCTGCTTCCACCACTCTAATGGACTGAAGTCAGCATTGGTGTCAGCTGCACGGCGGGAGTCGGCGACTTCAGTTTGGCCAGAATCGATGACACTGTGTTCTTTGCTAGTGTTGCCACAGGTTCGTCCGTTTCCTCTTCAGTGTCCTCAGACTCCTCACTTGCATCATTCCCAGAAGAAACTAAGTCAATGCTATCTGCTTGTGCACTACCCGTTCGGACCGTTCCACAACTTCCACTACAGCTGGCAGCCAATTTGGTCCATGCCTAGATAATTTCCGCCGGTTATTCCGGAAGTGCGCTGATGCTCACACAGCCCCATTATTCCGGATATTATGCCCGCATATTCGCCGCAGCCCTAGTGTTGCCCATAGACACCCTTTTAAATACTAGATACTAAACTTGGTGACAAGGGTGCTCGAGGGCGTGCGCTGTTGTAGCCAACTAGCTAGCTAGGCGTACCAAGAGTAGCCAGGCGTAGCCGACCCTTCTCCCCTGGTCAGGTACCGTCGCGATTGACTTGTCGCTCTTAAATGCAATTTATTGCAGCTGGAAGGCATGATTACAAGGTAGTAACTGCCACCCACTAACACTAGTAGAATACCTCTCATTTGTGGCAAGCAAGTGGTGAGCGAACTATCTACTAGCCTTTTCTATGTAGTACCATGTCAGAAGATGAGCGAGAGCATTGACACAAGCTACATGTAATCACCAGTGTTAGTTCAGGCACTTTGCGGTAGCAAAATTGTAGATGTTTGTGATGCAGTTTATGCGGCTGCAGAGATCATTGCACAATGCCCCCATTCACATACGTGTAGGAATGGAATTACGTCGGTTGTGTACACGTGTCTCACTAACTGTTCAAAGCTCCACTTCCACATCTACTGCACTTACTGAGAGTGTCCTGACCTCAAACCACTGCAAACCTTGACTTGAAGTTTCTTTCCAAAGCTGAGATAGCTATGAAGAAAAGTTTGCAAATTCCACTAATTGGTATACCTGTTGTTGATAATAGGAACGGGTGTGTAAATGTGTCTTGTGTGGAGGGGTGGGGCTTGTTTCACAGGTGTCCAAAATGAAACAAACCGAGTAACAAACAAATATATGATAGTCAAGGCTTGCTTACTGTAATAGCAGGTATCCTAGCACTCACTTGTATGGCATACATGTACCACAGCAATGTGCGCACTCCCACTGTCAGCCAGGTGTAGCCACTTCATGCCTTGGCTTGACAGCCCTACATGCGTAATTCATCCATCCTGTAAGAGCATGGTGTGATTGAGTTGAGCTGAGACACCCTCACAGAAAGGTCTTCAGCTAATGCAGAGTAGTGGACAGAGTGTAGTCATGTGTTCTCCGATCAGTGACGGACACATGCACATCATGCTTCAAGCATTGGTTGTCAAAGCCAGCACGAGGTTTGTAGAGAGTAAGCGTATGTGTATTACACCAATTAATATCCTCGTGTTCCGGTGTACGGCCCCACCCATCGATCACTTCTGTACACATGTTGATGACAGTTTACGCCCAGTTTTGTCTTGATCTGCTAACGGAACCCAACAGCAGAACCCAACGCCATCAGCAGACTGCCAGTACAGCTTCTGGAGTGAAGTAAAGTCGATGACAGTGAGGGATGATGTCCTGGCTGTAAGTCGAGGTCGCAAGTGTCCTACCATACCTACATATGTATGTATGTAGGTATGTCTTTCTACGTAGCTACGTAGCTGTCGAGAACTTCTCACTAGAGCTTGCAAGAGTCCACTGCATGTGCACTCTTGCTCTGGTTCAGTTGTGAGCACAGTGTTTGTGTGAGGGGACTACTGCACAGAGGCAAAACGAGGGGATCTCCTTTGGCATTGAAACACTATAGGGAGAGGAAATTACTTTTGGAATGAAGAACACTAGGGGGAGTGGACTCTTTTGACAGTAAGAACACTAGTGGGAGGGACTTCATTTGGTAGTGGAAAATACTAGGGGGAGGGGGCATTCAACTGAGTTGACCCTTCTCTTTGAAACTTAGCAAAGGAAATGAGACTGTTGGCAAATTTGGTAGTAGCAACAGTGGTGTGGTGGTGGTAGCCTAGTCAACTCAGGAGTGAATATACCTTTCAAATGTTGAAGAACACCAAGTGTTTAGATTTTTGTTGGTCCAAAGAAATTTAACACCCCTTTGTGTGAATACCTCCTGCACACTGTAGGAGCTGACCCTCCCTGCCAAGGGTGCCTAGCTAACCAGGTAGCCAGCTACCAGTGGAATTGTAATGCCATTGGTGCTTAGTAATGGCACACACGTCTGGACATAGTCACACAGTGGACCTGTTGCTGCAGTGTGTGACAGCTGATCTGGTAACTACACATCATCAGGTGTATATAGCTACAGCAGGGTCTGTGATGGAATGTGCCCACACCACATGTGTAATCGTGTGAAGAGTGCTACACTTGTAGCTATAGATGAGACAAATATAGTAGCTGTAGACCTGACAAATGTGTGTGTGAGTCATGACAGTGTAGTCTTGTGTTCTCTGGTCATCGGACACATGCACATCATCAAGGACTTAGCCGGCAGGAGGTAGTAGACGGTATGCGTATGTGTATGATGTTCAACCTGGTAATGATGGACAGTTGAATTTGACTGCCAGTACAGCTTCTTGAGGGAAACTAGTGAAACGAAGTGAAGTACAGCCAACGCAGCGAGGGACTATGCCTTATCTGTCCTATTTGTAAGTCGAGGGTGCAAGTGTCTTACCGTACCCATAGATGTCTTTCTATGTAGCTAGCTGGCTGGCTAGAACTTCTTGACTGTAGTCTTTAGCTCATGGGGATACTGGAGAATTAGCTATATAGTGTAGGAGTTATTGATACTCTAAACTTGGTGACTCAGAGCTGGACGGTGTGCGCCGTTATAGCTAGCTAGCTGGCTAAAGAAATGGGACGGTGTCAAAGGAAGTCGTGTAAGTAGACATGCGCCCACCTCCTGATCTAGTAAGGGGTAGCTACCCTGTGCTCCCTACACTGTGTGGTGTACACTGGCAATTATCAGCCAGTGTGTAAGGTAACTAGCTAGCAGGAGATGGGGGTCAAGCCAATGTAGTTGGAGGTGATTGCCAGTTGTGTGTGGATGAGTGAGGCAACTGGGAAGAGAACAGTAGGTATGCACTTGTCTCTTTGGTAACAAGCAAAGGAAGGAAAGTGAAAGCAAAGGAAGGAAAGTGAAAGCAAAGGAAGGAAAGTGAAAGGTTGCAGCAATTGTCGTGTGGCATGGCTTCAGCTGCAATCCTCTGTCAAGGCTTGTTTACC
Source organism: Aplysina aerophoba (assembly GCA_949841015.1). NCBI lineage: Eukaryota > Metazoa > Porifera > Demospongiae > Verongiida > Aplysinidae > Aplysina > Aplysina aerophoba. The sequence continues at coordinate 1,090,832 of OX465039.1, forward strand.
ATAACAGCAAGTGTCCTACTACACAACTTGTGTGGTGTGGGTGCACATGTACCACAGCAATGTGTTCACTCCTCACTGTCAGCAGGTGAAGCCATTTCATGCCTTGGCTTGTAACTCCTGTGTAGCACTGCATGTGCAAGTGTGGCCACGCTGTACTGCTCATATGTCGATGACGGTTGTTTCAAGAATGTAAATGTGATTCACCCGACAAATGTGTGAGAGAGAGTGAACAGTGTAATCATGCTTGCTCTGTTGGGATGCACGTCCATGCATGTCTTAAATTACTGTACCGCTCAAACGTTATGACCTTAGCACCTAACCCTACAAGTGCCTACATGAAAGGGTGAGCCCCTGTAATCAGTGCACATCTAGCAGTCATGGTGTAAGACCAGAAGAAAGTGTGCACACGTAACAACCGATCAGTATGGTATGGTACATCAGTCAGAGAGTGGAGTCTTGGCTGTAATACAAGTAAGGGCGTGCATGTGTACATTGTGCATGTGTATGTGTATTACAGTAGTATGTGTGTCCAGGCCCGACCACCCCCCACAATCACATATCCATTGAAGAAGGCCCCGGATCGGGCCGAACCGTCTGGAGATCCTCTCAAGTCCGTCATTGGCTAGTGTAGTTTCCCAAATCGTTCCAGCATGCATGAACCTAGCCACATAGAAGTTTTCCGTAAGTGTACATAATGTGTAAGAGCATGGTGTGATTGAGTTGTGGCTGAGATGTGGTAAGCAGTGGTAAGAGTCAGGGACAGGAAGTGCAAGCAGAAGCAAAGTGAAGACTTCAGACTACTTGCTGCTGTCCATTTCAGAACAAGAAACCACCTGTCAGCTTCACTGCTTCTTTTGCTTTTTGTGTCCCTCTGGCTAGAAGATGAAACTCAACAGTGATTTCTGCACCACAATGGTCTAAGGCAACGAGTTTTAGCTGAGTTTACCATACAAACCTCCAGCTCTCTGAAATTGGCTAAAACTGGGTGTTCCCTTAGATACATGAAGCTGATTCGTCTTCTGAGCATGCTCAGCCTACCATGGTGTCTCCTAATCACACTTACATCATTCTCCATCATTCCGTTGTGATGGTCGAAGGCTTTTAGTAGTGTCTACTGTACGGACATATGTATGTTGTAGACAGCACTGTGTGTTGCGGGGAGGGGGGAGGGCATGCCCCCCTGGTGCCATGGGTCCTACACATTTGCTACACATTATCTTTTTACTTTGGTTTGCCGAAGGTGGACAGCTGACGTCCACACCCATCATGAACTAACTTCTGTAGCCAGTGATGGTGGGAAGTGTCCATGTGTGTTTGCAATGTCTGTGATCAAGGGCACCAGTTGCTCTCAACATGTGTACATTTTATATGTATAACTACACATGTATGTGCATATAGATGGTGAGAACTACTGACTATAGTCCACAGTTCATGGACATGCTAGGAAAGTAGCATGTGTGGGGGTGGGGGTGGGGTGTATGGGTACGATTGTTGATGTGTGGATGTGGGGGGAGGGTGGGTGTGGATGTGGGTGTGGATTGGGGTGGTGGGGGGTATGTAGATTTGTATTGTTTGTAAGTGACTGTATCTGTGCTGTAAGACATGTATTTGTTGTCTGTGGTAGATTGTGTGCTATCATTGAGTAATACGCTTGTATGTCTTGTTTCTGCAGTGTTGACAAGGATGTACTGAAGGCCGTCCTACCCCAGTTTGTGCCCAGGATGGCCCACAAGTGGGACTCTATTGGCATCCAGCTGGCACAGGTAGAACGTGTGTTTCAACTGCAGAACTCAACAGAGCCAAATGAGAAGAAAATGCAGGATATCCTAGATGCTTGGATAGAGAGTGAAGGGAGTTCAGACCGTTTTATTATCAATACAAGATCATTGCTCAATAGCCTGAGGTCTTCCGATGTGGGCCTACATGATGTGGCCGAAGACTTTGAAAAGGTGTGTAGACTGCATGCTGTCTGCAGTGGGTGGGATGCACATGCACTGGGTAGCCGAGGTGGGTGAAGTGTGTGGTGTCCCAGTTCCCACACTCCTGCACCCACCCTGGGATGGCCAGGGAACTAATGCAGGAGTGGTGGTCACTGAATTGGACTGTAAAGTACCGGACAAGGTGGCTCTTTAGTGGACAGTCCTATGCGTACATTAGTGTATATTACTATATTATATTCTAAAATGTTGTGAACTTTTGTTAAGGCTTCAATTCTAACCTTTTGAAATTGAGGAGGAAGTATGGTCTTATTCGCTTGCGTCTTGCGGAAATTAGAGCCTTGTTGCAAAATTGGATGCTTTATCTGACACCAATTTTTGAAAGGCTCTGGTAAATAGAATGGCCACCACTGGATCTTCCCTACGGTCATGGTGTCATGCATTATTTACCCTGGAGATGACCCTGGCTCCTCATAGGCAGTTAACTTAGCATCGGATGACACCTCCAAGCACAACTGAAAAAGGTGTGATGATGATACTGCTGTTTAGCACTATTTCCTGAGGTGATTTATGTATTGCCATGGTAACCAATGCTGAAATTAGAGAATTTTTCAAATTTTAGAGTTGACAGAAAAATTTGATTTGTTGAGTGTCTCAAGGCAAGAATGGTGTGCGTATATTTGCCAAAATTGGCTTTTGAATTAGTTTTGTAGAATATTTACAGTGTATTGGCAAACTGCCCCCAGTCATGACATCATGATTCTTTGAATTCCTTAACCCTCACATGCAAATGGCATATTGCAAGATTGCATAAAGTGTTGTGTAGTGTTGTGCTGTGCAGTTGTGTGGTGCGTAGTGACAGAGTGGTTGTGTGTACTTCTTAAACTGCCTCTCTTTACTCCACAGGCAGCAAATGAGGAAAGAACGAGAAGTGAGTACTGTACATGCATGTTGTGCATTTGGTGTGAATGCTCATTGTCTCTTCACATCCCTCAGCTCAGTATACATAAATAGTGCTGTAATAATTCTTTTGTGTGTACTGTATTTCTGGAGGTACCGCTGTATGCCAAGGCCACTGACAGAATGTAACCCAATGCTCCATTTGGCCCCTATATTGAGAAAATGGTTGAACGGCATCTCATTTCTAATCACCGCAATTCACTAGCCAAAGTTGTTTAATAAACCACTGAGGAAGACAGCAGTCAGATGGCAAAGCATTTGGTTTATTAAACAACTTTGGCTATTGATTTACGGTTATTTGAAATAAAATGGCCCCTATATTGTTACAACATACGTACTCCAAATTTGGGCATAAAGGAATGTGAAAACATTAGAACAGTTGTTCGGAAGTACAAATGTTTGAAGGTGAGCATTCACCTTTAAACGATCTGTGTAGTTCCACCATAGTCTACAGCCAGCACTACCTTGATTAGATTTGTTTGATTGCAAACTCCTAGGCCTACCGTATCTGTCCGAATTAAAGTGCCCCCCCTAGTGGCACCCCAGTGGCACCCCCTAGTGCCCCCCTAGTGGCCCCCCCTAGTGGCACCCCTAGTGGCCCCCCCTAGTGGCATCCCCTAGTGCCCCCCTGGGCCACATGTCGATGATGTCGTTCCAGTCTTTCTTCGGTACTTCGTAAGGATCACTGCCGTTTACAAGCCTTAGCTTGTCTGCGTACCTTTGTTTGGCCTCCTTATCCGCAATAGTGCTCCAGTAACCTGAAATAAAACCTTCATCTGCTTTCCCGTAGCCATATATACCGTCGCAATTCTCCAGTTTCATTGATCGAGAACGTATATTAGCTCGACGTCGCTCTGAGTTTGGTTCACCAACATGGCGGACAATATCACGTGCGCTGCTCGTGACGTCATTTGCAAGGGGTGTATAGAGTCCAATTATTGCGCATGCCCCCCAGACCGTAAGTTCTAATTACGCAATTCGATAAATGAATACGTGCCATTAGGATGGTATGCACTTACGAATTAGACTGACCTGGTGGAGTCCTGCTGGAGAAAGAGAGAGGTTGGCTAGGCCTGACTGATGACAAGAATAGTGTCTTGTGGTGAGAATACCAGAGAATGTGGCACATTGTGGGGTGTGTACATGTGTGGTGCTGCAGATTCACTTGGCCTTGACTAATGAAATACAGCCAAAAATGCTGCAGTCACAGACAACAAAACAGTAAACCATTGAAAGGTACGTAGTGTGTTGTGGTTTCTCTTAGCAGATATGTACGTAGGTATCTGTTGAATGAGTTGGCCTTCAAACTACAGTGTGGCAGATCTAGTGGTTAAGCACAAGAAACAGCTACAACCTACCACAATGACCATTGCCAGGGAATTGGCCTTCAAAGACATGCTGTGTCACTTCCATGTCAGCCAAGCCCACCAAGGGGGTACTCAGTTGTCACATCATGAGAAGCAGATGTGTAGTAATGTGTAATGAGGGAACAGCTGTTGTGGTGAGAATACCAGAGAATGTGGCACATTGTGGGGTATGTACACGTGTGGTGCTGCAGATTCACTTGGCCTGGACTAATGAAATACAGCCAAAATGTCCCAGCCAGCACATTACACTGGGTGACTTATAAACTTGGTACCTGCTAATGACGTAATCGAAATCTCAGCTAGAGATTGCATTATATGCTGCCATTTTCATGCAAAATTCTCAATTATTATACGCCCCCCCCCCCCCTACAGATGGCATCCCTCAGGCAAAAATGTTTTTCTCAAGCTCCTTTGAAAGCGCCCCTGACAATTTTTAGGGGGTGCTTTAATTCCACTTTATACAGTAAATACAGACCCAAACACCACCTAATGTTCACGGACTATGGAAAGTGTCCTAGAATGTGTACTCCCACTACCACAGCCAGCACCACCTTGCTGCCTATATGAGATTTGTTTCCTTGCAAACTCCTAACTACAGAGCGAACATCGACTAATGGTCATCGATCAAAGAAAGTATCCTAGAATGTGTACTCCCAGTGCCTAGGTTACCTGTCTTGATTTTATGTAGCTCATTCCCACCATTTCTGACCTTTGTTCATGACTGTCTGCCATATTATTGCTGTTATGTTTCTGGTTACTGGCCCATTTTTGATGCAGTAATGAATGGTTTTAACATTCGTTCACTTTTTGTCATGAATGCTTGAGTTAGGTACGTAATTCCACATTCGTTCATGTCTTATCCCAAATGTGCAGTGCAAGTGTGTATTGTGCAATGAGCCGTCACAATTGCATCAGATTAGGAGATTTTGTCTCCATCACTTGCTGCTGTGGGTCTGATCCTTGCGGAGACGTGTGATTGCAGGCAAAGGGACTTTAGCACTGTGGTTTGTGTGTTGTCCAATTCCTGGCAATTCTAACCCCGGGATAGTGCCCAACTCTCTCGACAAGACTGAGTACCAATGCTACCTCATGACAGAATGCCTGTCCAGTGATCCATGCTGGTCATACTACTTGTGTCATCTGTGGGTCATTGTCAATTGTTACTCCTGATTGTCACTAGCTGCTACTCCAAGTGTTCCTATCCAAGTGTATGACGTTGTGTGGACTGTATGTGTATGATACAGTGAATAGTTGAATAGTCTGTCCTTTGTGCTGCCACTGAATAATGTACTGCGAATACATTATAATATAATAATAACAATGTAACAGTCTTGATGAGCCCTTAACAGTAAAGCTATCATTCAACAGTTACCTACGTACATATCTGCTAAGAGAAACCACAAAACACTACATACCTATTAATGGTTTTCTGTTTTGTTTTCTGTGATAGCAACATTTTGGCTGTATTTCATTAGTCCAGGCCAAGTGAATCTGCAGCACCACACGTGTACATACCCCACAATGTGCCGCATATTCTGGTATTCTCACCACAACAGCTGTTCCTCATTACACATTACTACACATCTGCTTCTCTTGCAGCACACAACGTTTTGGCTACATGACCTTTGTCTGGTGTGTGTTTACAGGAAGCCAGGGAAGTGTTCATACCTAATGGCTAGTGACAGGTCAAGGTTTGGAGGCTATAGAGGTGACAGGTGGCAAGTTGGAGGCAGTCAGTAGTTCATCCCTCTAGGGTTAGAAGTCTTGGACAGTGTCCTATACAATCAAAGGTTACTACACTGCTCCCCTCTTAGCTAGAACAGTCTGTCACAGTACATAGCAGTCTGGAGTCACTGTCTGGTACATCTCGCTGACATACCCACTTGTTCAATTTCACAAGGGATACCAACCCTCTTTACACATGCTGAACACTGTGAACAAAACCAGGTCTCCCAATGTAAAGCATTGCTCTCTTCTTGAATGATCCTTGTTATCCTTCTGTCATGCCTGGGCTAACGACTGTGGATGCCACATTAGGCTAGTCTCATACCCGACCCTGTCTGTAAGCCACCATTTTATTCACAGCCTTCCAGGGGCTGGAATAGGCTGCACCCAAGACAGTTGGATAGGGGGCGGATTTTGACAACTTACCGCAGACTCATTAATGAAGTATCATAGCGCGGTCTTGCATAACCTTTCAATTAGGTGGATCGATCTACGCAGTACAAGTGATTAATAGATGGTCATTCTGAAGAGATTTTGCTCTGGATACGTCTGCACTGGAGACAAACAGAAAGAGTGGTGCTGTCTGCAGCAAGGCTGTCGTCATTCAATTGACAAATCTGTACGTCAATACTGTGATCACCACCATTGTCCCAGGAATCTTTGACCGTGTGTTGGAAGAGCTAGTCTTTTGGATCTGCCTCCTAAGGCGTGCTGCTTTGCGTAAGAAGCATATTTGTACATGTGCAAACTGTTTCCAGCTCCACCATTAATCACATTAATGCTATTCATGCGACCGCAAATGACTTCACAAAGGGCCTGATTGGTCTGTGCTAGGACTGTGCAATGGTTTAGGGTGCAGTCTTCTCCAGACCCTGAGAGGCAGTGAATAAAATGGTGGCATATCAGCTGTCTTATATACAGCGTATTGTACTGAGCGAAGTCATACGTACGTTTCTATGCAGCGTATATAAGCTCATACTGTATCGACTGGTTGTTAGGTGCATCTGCTGTAAGTGCCTATCTTCTGTTAAGTGCATACTTCTGTCCAGGTTTCCGCCATATTGAAATCAAGGTACTTGTTTGTGTGTGTTGGTTTTCTGTAAACAGTTGTGTCAATGGATCTCTCAGGGTTCCATGTTAAGTTGGCCTGCTGATTCAGTTTCTAGTGTGAATTGGTTGCTAGACTCAATGGAGTGTCGATGGTAGTGGAAATCTTGTATGAGGTCTGTTTGAAGTGCACAACAAGTGTTGTCTACGTATTGTTTCAAAAAGTGGGGGGAAGAGGAGAAAGAGGCAAGGGCTTGAGACTCAACGTCTTCCATGACTAGGTCGGCTACAACTACAGAGATTGGAGAACCCACAGCGGTTCCGTGAACCTTTTGGTAAAGGGAGTAGATGGTATTTGGACAGAATTCTAGTGAATTTGAAATGTCGGTCTTTGTTAATTCTGCTAGGGAAGGTTCATTTTGGAGACGTTGGCAGGCAACATGAATGACAAGGTCCATGGACACTATGGTGAAGAGGGAGACTACATCAAATGAGACAAGGGACTCGTTGTCTAGGGTTTTATGACGCTATGAATTTGGCAAAGTCGGCTGAGACATGGACGCTATATACACAGTACATGAGGTTCATATGTAGTCTTTACTACACCAGTGGCTTCACCCACTCCGTCTGAAGTATCTTAAGAAGAGCACAAAGCCTGTAAAAGTGGTGTCTGTCAGTACCTGTAATGATATGAAGAAACAGATGATGTCATTTGTACTTGCTGAAGTTTGCCATACTCTCCAAAAAGGGACTGAATCTTCTTCACTTCCAAAGTGACGTACACACCTGCACGAAATGTGTGCAGCTTCTTAGCAATGCACAGTCTACGTAACTTCGCTAGAAGTATGCTCTAACTTTGCTTGATCGCAACAACTTCGCTCAAAGTTCGCAAAGTATGAACTTGCGAACATATTTTTCGTGCCTACCGTACGTAGTCTTTACTACACCAGTAGCTTGAATGAAAAATGCTCTGTATTGTACCTGTATGTAAAACCACCAACATCCGTTCACACAACCAAAGACCCAGTATCCTTAGACATCATACCATTACCCATAGAACAGCAACTGGTTTCTGTTGTGTGCTAGTGTTGGGCAATATAGGGGTATTTTTAGTTATTTGTGGTATTTGTTCAATCTGGTACACTGTTCACCCCCATGAGGAACATGCAGTGTTCTGTGTACACGGCACCTTTCAGTGTCGACCACTGACAAGTGAATCTGCGACATGGGGGAGTGCATTTGCCAAGTGACATTCAATTATTCAGTGTACGTAGGTATTTGCACTCAACCTGTGAACCTATTTCCAGATGGCATCTCAACCAATTTCCTTGTGTGTGATGGCAGAGTCCTTGCTGTGCCAAGTGATCACTGCAGTAAGGAGAAACAGCTAATTGCCGGGCAATGCTGTCAGACATGCTTCTTTATTTAGACACTTGGCTGTAATGGCTATACTGTATGTACAATCACTTATGCAAGTGTATGTACCTACTACGTAAGTCAACCACTTGCCAAGCCAACCAGTTGCCACATGTTGTGGCAGGCCTAAGCTGCAGTGTGCTAGTACGTGGACCTCACACAATGGCCTTGGACTTGTGCAATGTTTGTATAGTCTTCACTCCTTTCAGGGGCTGCACGTGTGCCTATATACATATATATACAAACTCTACACAATGATTGCCAAATTAATCTGTAATGGTAATAAATAGCAGATCTGTCTATTTGCCAGCAATGTACTGCAGGCCTTCCACTTCCACTTTACCCTTTTACATGGAAATGGGAAGATACCACATTATATAGCTTTAGATGTACTATGCAGTTAACATAACGCTACACACATAACTATAGGGCGTCTGCAGGACGTTGGCCATAGGTAACTGTATAAGGCAGCCGGGTACCCTCCTAACATTGTAACTCTGTAGCCACCTGCTCATGCAGGCAGACACTCCATATAGGTATGTACCTAACTGGTCTGTCTGATTACGCAGATGATCCCATTGTCTTATAGTGCAGGCATGTGTCACAGCATGCATAGCGCATAGCTATCCAAATGCACAAACATATACACCAAACATGCACACACACAGGCGTGCACACACACACACACACACACACACACACACACACACACACACACACACACGCACACAATATGCTCTTGCCCAGGTGTGCCTCAAACACCTGTATATAGTACGCTCGATCCCCTGTTGCCAATGCACACCACACACCACATAAAACCAGTGGACAGTGCTCACACCATTGTGGCATTGTATATATAAATCTATGCTCACACTCAAGCCACCTCCTGGCAAATCAGCCAAACACAACAATGACTTGGCTCTAACTCCAAATGGCCAGTCTTCCGTACTGAGGCATGTGGATAGCTATCACCCAAAAAACAGCAAGAATGGATCGAGTGTGCACATACGTAACTATACAATGTGTTGTGAGGTATATACGTACGTACAGGTGCCTTGCTAGCTACACTCCCTATGTCGGGTAGTGTGTACACACTGACCAGATTTAGAGAGCTTCCAGACAATTATTCACTCACTGCCAGACAACGTAGCTTGCTATGGTGCTACACTGATGTGCAGCTGATGTGGTAGAGGCTCATGCTACAGCGTTAAACTGAACGGGGACATGGTTGAGCAATCACGTAGCAAGGAGTAAATTGGAGTAAGACATTTCCATCTTGAGGGTCATCGTTAGTCACTAAACTAGCCACTGTTGTCAGAGCGCCATTGAAGGGGTGTTGTCGAAGGAGCGTCGTAGCAGAGAAGTATATAGTCAGTACTGCTGGGATCCCCCATTTAAGTTCTGGAACCCCCCTTTTAAAAGTACCAACTAGTGTGATTTCATTGATCGTTAGCATGTTTTTGATCTAGAAGCAGAGGATTCTTCTCTACCGCTGCTGAGGAGAGTTGTGTGATGGTCACACAGTGCTGGTCTGAAGAAGGACAGGCACATAGCCAGTAAACTGATGTCTGCCAGTACCTCGAACAAAACAAGATACTATTATTATTAACACTTTTTCAGACGTTTCGTTAGCCAACTGCTACCTTCCTCAGTGAATGACAAGAAAGCACTCTACACTGCTTAAATAATGTGGGATGACAGCTGGTGACGATGGCTATGAATAATATTCTGTTATTATGTTAATATTATTAATATTAACATAATAACAGAAATGGACCTAACTAAGATGAAAGGGAAAGGGAGTATGCATGTGTTAATGTGCATTATAATACAGGAGGTGGCAGGGATGTGTGTGTGGGGGGGGGGAGGGTCAAAATATTCAAGCATGGTGTGCTCCAATCCAAGTGTGCCCCAATCCAAGTGAGCCCCAATCCAAGTGTGCCCCAATCCAAGTGTGCCCCAATCCAAGTGTGCCCCAATCCAAGTGTGACACAATCTGAGTGTGACCCAATCCAAGTGTGCCCCAATCCAAGTGTGACACAATCCAAGTGTGACACAATCCAAGTGTGTCCCAATCCAAGTGTGACACAATCTGAGTGTGACACAATCCAAGTGGGCCCCCAATGCATGCAGTTCCACCTGTCCCTCAACACTTCGCCCTGTCTACTGCCATGAGTAGCAAGTTGGTGTGTTGTGACATGTGGCATGTTTGTGTGGTGTGCTAAACATGTTGTGTACTTTACTGCATGTGTGTCACTCTTTGTCTCTTGTCTCTGCAGGGTTACTGGAGGACCTCAAAAGTGAGTACAGACAGTGTCCATTGTGTGGTGCATCCTTTGTTGTGTATAATAGTGAAGTGGCAGCCTCATCTACTTGTGGTTGTTACTCAGTGTTGGCACTATCCCTGTGATAGGAGTGTGACCCCATGTACCAACACTGTACACTCCCATGAGGAGTGTGCAGTGTTCTGTGTACTTAGTGATATAGGAGCACACTTGGGAGTTCCACCTGTCCCTCAACACTTAGCCCTGTCTACTGCCATGAGTAGCAAGTTGGTGTGTTGTGACATGTGGCATGTTTGTGTGGTGTTCTAAACAGTTTGTGTACTTTACTAACAATAGACTCAGATATGTCCTAAAGTTTCGCAGTAAAACATGTACATATGTGCAAGGGAAGAAATTGCTTGAATAACCACTTTTGCTGGACATTGTTGATTGATTACTAAGGTTCATATAAAAACTAGGGGGTTAATTGGATGCTTTCATACCACCTGTATTGCCTTGGATTAAACTGTCGTATTGATGACCTTGTAAAGAAGCCATACTGCACCCTGCGAATGCAGTTACAGGTGAAGTGAAGACATGTCAGATCTACTTTGAGCGACTTGCCCCCTTCCCAGATCTAAGATGATGACCACAATAAGGAGAAGCAGCTAACTGCCAGGCAATGCTGTTATGACAAACTTGCTTCTTAATTAATTGAACACTCGGCTATGGCTATAAAATCATTTGTGCAAGTGTGAAGTATGTGTTTGTAAGCTAGCTACGGAACTAGTCACACCCCTTCGTCTCCAATCGCCCCTTAAGAACTTGACAAACTGCGAACACACGGACTAAAGTCTCTCTACTTATGAACGGACACAATATAAGGAAGTCAGTGAAAGTGCCAGCAAGCGTCTTAAACAAGCAAGTTGGTTTGAATGGTCATGTGTTCCTTTGCACACTGCACATAACATTTTGGTCCATTTACTGTAGAGGATATCAGCAAGGTGCCTCCAGACACAAACCCGCTCCACGGTTGACTCGAGCACCAGTTATGGGGTTGCTGTGATGGTGTTACACTCCCTTGCTAGAAATGGAGATAAGGGTGGAGCAAGAACAGCAGGATCCCTTCCAACTAGGATGTAAAACCAACTTTCGACTAAGTTTTGTACCATGAATAACTCATATATATGTATTATGGCTCTGGGCATCGGGGTTTAATCAAGCCAATTTCTCTCTCCTTTGTGGGTGTAGCTTTTCTAACTCCGTATCAGTCACGAGTGCGCAGCCTACTTTCAATTATAACTGAGAAACCACTTATCACCCACATATATATAAACGTATACTTATTGACCACTCACACAAATTTCTACTTCCACACCCCGTGCACTACTTAGACAGAAGTGGCACTAGTCCACTCACATGTATTTCTACTTCCACACCTCATGCACTACTTGGACACAAGTGGTACTAGTCCACTCACATGTATTTCTACTTCCACACCTCGTACACTACTTGGACACAAGTGGTACTAGTCCACTCGCATGTATTTCTACTTCCACACCTCGTGCACTACTTGGACACAAGTGGTACTAGACCACTCACATGTATTTGTTGTGTCCTCGGACAGCAGCTGATGATTTAGAGGTGTTGACGTGTGTCTGTAGGCTTCACATGTAGATCCATCTCAATGTGGTGGACAGTTGAGAGTGGGGGTAGCTTCTGCGTTTTTTTAGGAAATTCATGGTGTTTCAGATGTGTGATAGAGTTTCGGTGTAAGAGGTCTCTGAAAGCAATTGACATATATACCTGGAGATGTTCCTTGTGGAGGAGCCATTCAATGCCACTATGGGCCTGCCTGGGTTGGCAGGTTTGTGGGGTTGGAAGCAGGTACAGACGGCTGTCCTTGATTGGTCTGAGGTCAGGAAGTTGTTGGCGTGTCAAACTCAGTCCTCTGTGCAGAACATGGATTGAACATGCTCTTGTCACTTCTCAGCCCATGTACGTAGGTTGCTGGTACAGTGGTGGGATCTGTATGTAGTTAGTTGAAGCAAACAAGCAGAGGACATGAGGAAGTTCATCACAAAGTGTCCCCAGACTTCTGCAATGTGTCTATATACCCCACTCCATTTGTAGTAAGAGTAGTGTTCTCTGTGACTGCAGTGAGTCATGCCACATACGTACTAATGGTGCACATTGTAGTGAAGAGGAGAGTAAGCATGTGAGGGTCATCTTTGGCATGCAGAAAGCTTATGAGAAGCTTGGAGCTGAAATGGGAAGTACCTACGCTGAAAACCTTCCTGATGAAGATTGGTTCATTCGTCTCCTCGCTGATCTCCGCCTGATCTCAACAAAAAAGGCGTCGATAGTTGCTTTTCCCGATGGAGGTAGAAGCATAGTTTGGAGTATCTATGGTAGAAGCCATGGCATACGCACACGTGCCTTTTGCTGGTGCTTGGCATTTTGTGCTATATTATGTGTATATTGTTATATTAAAGTTATACTGGTAGTGGCTGTGCTTACCCATTTTCTACACTGGTTTAATACCTCACATCCGTCCTAATGGTGCACACAGTCATAATTCTTCTAGCTGTTTACAACATGTTCAATGCCAGACAATAAGCATGGTCAGTAGTGTGGTTTGCAGACCTGTGTGTTTGCATTACCTTTTTGTCCAAAGTTGAGCACTTTACTGTTCAAATTCATTGAATTGCAGTCCAATTGATGACCGAGGCACTTGCAGTAGAAGCCAGGGAAGCAGTATACACACTTGTATGCCTGTACCCGTATTACATCATTCTCTGCTGAAGTTACATATCAGCTGTCTTATACACAGCGCGTTGTACTGAGTGAAGTCATACGTACGCTTATATACACTTCTATAGTTGCAGTTCTTCTTGGCTTTCTGTCACCACAGTAAGGAGAAACTGCTAATCTCCAGGCAATGCTGTCGAAGCATACTTCTTTACTCGGCTGTAGTGGCTATACTGGCTACGAATATTGAGAACACATGTACATATAGGGGTAGCAAGTGAAGGTTCAACATTGAGTTGATGATGTGTGGGGGTATCGTTTGTATAAGGGTTTCTGAAAAGGTGCCTTTGTATTGACAAAGATATTGCAAATGAAGGCAAGTCCTCTTGCAAGTGATCCTCACAATAGGGATCTGGCAGCTTCTCATCTGAGATAAAATAACAGATGTGCAGTCTGTAGGTGAAATGTTTGAATAAACATGTGAAAGACAGCGTAGTTTACTTCACAGGTTTGCATGATGTTGTTTGACACATCACTCACCCTTGACAGCTGCTGGTTCTCATTCTTAACAAATAGTAGTAAATCTAACTGATAGTCTGGAACCATACTAGCCAGCCATAAGATGGCCAGATGTCAAGTGTCGATTGCCAATCTAGGGTCCTCATCAGTGGCAAGAGGGTATGGAGTACAAGGCAGGTGACGTATAGGTAAATGAAAGGGGTGGGACATGGCGGGAAGCAACTAACTGCGTGAGGTGTGTTCTTATGTGTACACCATGCTATTAGTTACGTATTTTCCTGGCCATGTTTTTCCCGCCATGCCTTAATGTCACTGATGAGGACCCTGGATTGTTCAAACGTTTGGTAGTTGACACTTGACATCTGTCCATCTTCGGGGCTGGCTAGTGTAGTGATGGTTCCAGATTATCTGTCATGTCTGTACCTACCACTCAGAGATATTCAAAGTAGTAGTAAATCTATGAGATAATCAGGTTAATTCTAAGAGTAGTTCCAACAAGTAGCTAGTTGGTGTGTTGTGGCATGTTGGTGTGATGTGCTGAACAGATTGTTTGCATCACAACATTTGTATTACTACCCCAATCTGTTGTCTCTGCAGGGAGGAGGGAGGAGGAGGAGGAGGCACGACAAAGTGAGTATTTGATGGTGTTAACTGCAAGCTGCATCTTTTGTTGTCTCCAATGAGTGGACCAGCCTTAGGTACTGTACAGGTGTACTCTGCCCTGAATATACCATACTGTCTTTGTGTGGTGAAGTGTCTTCTCTGTAGGGAGGGAAGAGGTGTATAATATGGCTACAGATGGTAGCTTCCAATGCATTGGCCTTAACAGAAATAGATGATACCATTTGGGTATTTATTCAACCAAGAATCAGGCACATTTGGATTTCCATACTAGGGAACCACCTTAATACTGTTTTAACATGGACCTGCGTTACTGGTTTGAACACGGTTGACAAACAAGAGTCAGTTTAAACTGTTTAAAGCTCAGGAGGAGAAAGGCGACATGGGAAAAAGGACCGACAACCTAGCCCCGAACCCGTGATCTACGCTCTAACGCGGAGTTTCAGCCACGTGAGCTACGGAATCAGCCACGCTCCTTCGTCCCACATCGCCGCTTACAGTATGTGCTAGTCATGGGTGTGCCGAATCCATGACCGCTTAAGACCCGCGACCTCAAGGCTGGCACTTGTATCAATCCAACACTTCTCCCACCTCCGGTGTCCAAAACTCTTTGGAGACGTGATGTCCTCGTGTGCAACTGTCGATGGCGAACTCCATGCCGACAATTAAATGCACGTTTAGCTGCAGGGTTATGATTATGCAATAATTGTGACATCGTGCTACCAGGAAGTTTTGGCAGATGAAATCTTGGCGGGTTGCTCTCAAAAACCGCCAATCCGCCAAAGTACATTCGCTGCTAAAATTTACAGCCATAGGGTAGTTGCATACAGCAAACTGGTATGTACCACTAAACGTAGGCTGTTACAGGGAGAAGCTTTGCAGCCTTGCACAATGTTTGGCACTTGTTCTTTCGTTGAGCGAGTGGCCAGGGGAGGCGGAAAGGTAGTTAGGATGTAGATGAAGGACTGCTAAGCTTGTACTGAAATGCTCATAGGAATTGCCCACTTGTAGCAGCTGAATAGACGGTTAAAGCACAGACCTTCACATTTGACGCATCATTTGCGTCATTGGCACTTTCGCGTATTCAATAATTGGACGCATATATGTGTCATTGGTAACTAAAGGGTTAATGATGTGATTGAGGCTCAGTGCTATGGCACTTTCGCGCATTTAATAATTGGACGCATATATGTGTCATTGGTAACTAAATGGTTTATGATGTGATTGAGGCTCAATGCTATGGCTTCTAATGTCTGTAATGAGTCTGTGGAACACCTGAGGTGAGTCCTTGGTGTGTCTACAGTAGCTGTACAACTGTTCTAATGTTACAGATTTCTGCATACTGCTTCTCGGAAGTGACAACTGGCACATGAGAAGCCCCTTGGTGGACTTGGTCGACATGGAAGTGACACGGGGTGTCTTTGAAGGCTGACTCATCAGCAGTGGTCATTGTGGGGCGCTGTAGCTGTTTCTTGTTCTTAGCCACTAGATCTGACACGTTATGACACGTTATGACTGCATGGACACGACGATGGGAAATAACTTTGGTGGCTTGGCAGTGAGATATTTGGACCTCACTCCTCTTTGTCAGTCCCAAAGTGGTTTTGTGACTGACAAAGACCCTTAAGGTGAAAACGTCTCATTGTAATTTGCCCCTTGCTATGTGAT
Organism: Aplysina aerophoba; assembly: GCA_949841015.1. Classification (NCBI taxonomy): domain Eukaryota; kingdom Metazoa; phylum Porifera; class Demospongiae; order Verongiida; family Aplysinidae; genus Aplysina; species Aplysina aerophoba. Next base: position 1,107,107 of record OX465039.1, read on the forward strand.
TGCTCAATAATGTACCCAGTCAATTCAACACCGTAGCATGAGCCTTTATCGCATCAGAAACTGTCATGTTGTACATGTTTTCATTTCACATGCGGCTTGGTCTCCGTAAAAAGTAGGAACAAGGGGAGTGATAACGCTTCCACAAAAGAAGTAGAAATGTAGGAATGGCGCACTGTGTCTCTGAAAACATATGTAGTTGCAATTGCATTAAAAATTAACCACTTCAGGAACAAGGAAGGGTATATATATATATTTCATGACACACACAACCCAGATCAACATTGATGCCAGCTTCAGGACACTTTGGATACATTTTCACCATCCCTACATGTGGCATCATTTTGATGTGCCTAGAATACAACAAGCTACTCTGACCTTCATCACTGAAGCTGCGACTGAGTCTGAAGTTCAGCACCCCAACTTTCATGTCCTCAAAGTTTTCTGCATACGTACAAACAACATCACATTACTTTCACAATTATATATCCACCAATTAACTTGTGCACAGAGGTGATAGGAAGGCATGGGGAAGAAACAAAGAATGATAGCGGTCAAAGGCTGCTGAGATTACGTACCAGGAACGAGCTAGTTATCCTGAACACTCTCCACTACCAGCAAGAAGATGTTCATACATAAGGTCACTTCGGAAAGCAAAGGGTGGGGCCTTGTGTCTATTAGGGCTTATTTCATCACCAGGAAGTGTTGACACGGGCCAAGAGTGGCTGATGTGAAGTTTGGCTCCATGGCTTGTTAGCTCCAACAACTACTGAGGTAGTTGTCCAAGCAAAGCTGAGAGTAAGCATGCAAGAGGAGAAGGAGGTGAAGAGTAAGTTTCAGTCAGAGTTAGGTGCAGGTATGAGCAGAATGGGTGTAAGGTTGATGTGTGGGTCGAAGATTCATGGCAGTGCTTCAGGAAGGCATAAGTGGAGTGAGTAATTGAGAGCAAGAGTGGTACTGTGTTGACAGAACAAAGGGAAGTCAGGAGTAGATGGAAGGACTGCTTCAGAGGTCTGCTAGAGGTGGATGGAAGAAGTGTGTCAGTAGAGAGAGACAAAAAGTATGGTAGATGAGATTCCAGAAGAGGAGAATAGGAGGAAATGATGGAAGCTAAGGAGTGGTAAAGCTGGTGGTGTTTGTGGGATCCAGGGAGAGGTGTATGGGAGGCTGTGGGAGAGGTGTATTGAAGGCTGGGAGAGAAGTGTATTGAAGGCTGGGGGAAAGGTGTATTGAAGGCTGGGGGAAAGGTGTATTGAAGGTTGGGAGAGAGGTGTATTGAAGGCTAGGGGAAAGGTGTATTGAAGGTTGGGAGAGAGGTGTATTGAAGGCTGGAGAAAAGGTGTATTGAAGGCTGAGAGGCGTATTAGTGATCATGAGCTAATCTATGGTAAGGTGCCTGGTGCTGTAAAGAAACAGCAGAATGTTCAAATTGTGAGATGTTGGAGTAGGTGTGACATCAATGCAGTTATGTGAGACCTGGAGGCTGCCCCTTGGTCAGCCATGGAGTCCTTTGATGATATAGATGATATAGTTGGAGGTACTGGAAGTCCCTGTTTCCCTATCTTGGATTCACATCTCCCATTGAGGAAGGTCCACATGAGGAGTGAAACTCTACCATAGATTAGTAATGATGTGAGGAAGTTGATGAGAGCGAGGAATAACTGTTGTGCAATGGCTAAGAAGAGTAAGAAGGCGGATGACTGGATCAGAAGTATCAGAGATTAAGGAATCAAGTTGTTTGGGAGTTGAAGAAAGCTAAGTTACAGTACTTTGACACAATGAGTGGGCTGTCTTCTAAGAAAGCATGGAGAGGGTTAAATCAGGTACATGGTCAGACCCCTAGCGGTAGACTACCTGACTGCTAGAGCGTAACTAATGAATTTAACAGATACTTTTCATCTTGGAGTGGAATATCTGGAGCTGATAATATGAATACTGACCATCACTTCACCATGTTGCCCGTGGATACTAGATTTACATTTGAGAGGGTTGAAGAAGAAGAGATTTTGGAGTTGCTCGGGAGTTTGGATCTGAATAAGGCAACTGGACTGGACGGCATTAGCTGCAAGATGCTTAAGATGTTTGCTCCCACTATCAGTCATAGCCTAACTGCTCTATTCAATTTTAGTCTAGAGACGGGTCAGGTTGCTAGTGAGTGGAAACTGGCAAGGGTTACGCCTGTACCTAAAGGTGGCGGCTCTGAGAAAGTGGAAGATTTTCATCCAGTGTCTGTGTTGCCGGTGTTGGCTAAGTTGCTTGAACAGGTGGTTCATCGTCAGCTCTATGCCTATCTGCACAAACACTCCAGCCTGAATGTGACTCAGTCAGGATTTTGACTGGGGCACACCACACAGGATGTCCTTGTTGCAACATTTGACGACTGGAGGCAGGCCCTGGATGAAGGCAAGGTGGTGGGATCTGTTAGGTTAGATCTAAGTAAGGCATTTGACACGATTAGTCATCCCATCATGTGCTGCAAGTTGGCTTGCTATGAGGTGTTGGCTGATGAGTTAGAGTGGTTTGATCAGTACTTGGCTGGAAGGAAGCAAATGGTGTGCATGGGTGAGGCACAGTCAATCTGCAGTGAAATTCTGAGAGGGGTTCCGCAGGGATCAATACTGGGTCCCCTGCTTTTTACACTGTACGTGAACGATCTGCCACAGGTGGTGAGGCACTCTGACATCAAACAGTATGCTGACGACACAACGGTCCACCATGCTAGCGACAATGTGAGTGACCTGTCAAAGAGCTTGAATGCTGATCTTGAAGGGGTAGCAAGCTGGGTGGAGCGAAATGATTTGAAACTGAATGAGGCAAAGACACAGATGCTTCTGCTTGGCAAGAAGAAGAGAGCTAAAGAATTGGATTATGTTAATGTTGAATTGAAGGGACAGAAAGTAGACAGATGTGGCAAAGTGAAGTACCTTGGTGTGTGAATTGATGAGGACCTGAGCTGGAGAGACCACATTGAGGCTGTGAGGAGGAATTGCTATGGTGGACTGGCAAAGATCAGCCGCGGAGGGACAGCTTACCAGCAGTGACTAAGAAAAGGGTCTACAATGCCTTGGTGCTCCCACATCTAGACTACTGTTGTGTGGTGTAGCAGGAGTGTGGGAAGGTGTTGCAACAGAAGCTAGAGAGAATTCAGAGCTATGGCATGAGACTGATCTGTGCCAAACCACCTAGAACACCGGGTGAGGACTTGAGAAAGAGCCTGAGGTGGACATCCCTTGTTGAGCGCAGAGATATTTTTAGATTAACTCATATTTCATTGATGCATTCACAATCACGTACCAGGTTATTTGATTCAGTACGGACCAATGAGAGCTGTGGACGTCGATTTACAAGAGCATCGCAGAAAGTGAATCTAAGGAGGGTATGTACAAATGTTGGCTGGAAATCTACTTATATATTTCTTAGGGGCACAGGGTAGGAACTCCTTATCAGCGAATGTACGAGAGATGGAGAATATTAGATCCTTTACGTAAAGCGAATTTAAGATTTCACTTTAATCAGTCTCCCACTTGTCTGTGAACTGCAGATTGTACCTAGTTATTTCCATGATAACTATGGCTATACGTATGTGCTATGACAGCTATATGCATCATGTTCTGTTCACTTATTTCACTGTACTGATAGTTCAGGACTCCCTGGAACACCAGCCACTGGCTGAAGGGACACTTTCAGTAAAATAAAAAAGTAAATTGTACATAATATGGTATTGAGGACAGGTGTGCCCCAGTGGACTGGCAGAGTACTATCAATGTAACAATATTTATATAAAACGGGCAGCAAAGCAAAGTGTGGAAACTACAGGCTGAGGAGATTCTGGTCAGGAATGAGGGCTAAGGAGAGGGAGACAACCCCACACATTAGGCAACTAGACGGAGACCTAGGGAACATTTTAATAAGCTGGTAATGCAGGAAGTGGAGAAGAGGTTATAGCAGATGGAAAAGGCACAGAGTGATGATGGAAGGATAGAAGTTAAGAGGGCAGTGAGAAAGCTGACAAGTAGGAAGGCAGGTGGGGTGTGTGGCATACATGTAGAGATGGTGAAGGTTGGAGGATGTACAGTGGTGCAGTGGTTGAAGGAGCATTTGATGTGGCTTGGAAATGTGGAAAGACACCTCAAGAGTGGAAGGAGGCTATTGTTTTGTTATACCTATTTACATGAAGGGCTTTGTGGAGCTGAGTGTGGTGAATAAGTCCACTGAGCATGGTGGGTAAGATTTACATATGTGAGGGTGGTTTGTGACAGACTGAGTTTGCTAACAGGTGCAGTACTGATGGATAAGCAGCAAGGTGGTTTCAGGGTTCTCATGGCACTGAGGCAAGTTTCAGATTCGGAAGGGAATCAGCCAGGGCTGTCCGTTGTCCCCTTGGCTCTTCACCATCATCTTTATAGATAGAATGGGGTCTGAAGCAAGGAAGAAGGTCTATGATAGTGTACGGCTAACCACAGGTGGCATAGTGGTTTGTCTGTGGATGACCTCATATACAGTACTGATGGCAGAATTAGAGGAAGCACTACACGTAACACGCAGGAGCTGAATGAAAGACAGGATGAATGGGAAATGAGGAAAACTGGCAGAAGACATTTTGTGGAGTGGAAGGAAACAAGAGGTGTGTGATGTTGTAGGTAAGGGTCAGAATGCGGAAGAATGGTCTTGATGAACTATACCTTGCAATGGTTAGTAGTATGGGAACGTGGATAGCAAAGTGCAGCAAATCGTAGAAAGTAGAGCAAAACATAATCAAAGATGATTGGGGCCATTGGGAGCACGTACAGTGCCAGGAAGGAAGGAATTAACCAAGGGTAGCAAACTGAGAGTGGTCACTGCTGTGGTGATACCCACCTTGACATATACGGATGTGAAGCTGGGACTCTACAGGCAAGTCGCAAGGGGAAAATACAGGCTACGCAGATGAGAGTGTTGTCATGAATAGAGGGGTGTCAAGATTGGTTAGAATGAAGAAGCCGAGTTTAGGGGCATACTGAAGCAGGAAGTGCATAGTTTTGGATGTTTATATACGGTGGAGAAGCGAATGCAGAATTGAAAGCAAAGGGTAGCAGAGATGAGTAGCAATAGAGTGACGAAGGAGGTTTCTGATGGAGACATTTCAGGAAGACGCCTTTGAAGAATACCCAGGAAGAGATGGAGCTGTGACTTCGATTAACAGTACACTAAGTAACACGCATACTACCAACTAAGGTAGAATAGATTTATACCTAGTTCAGTCCTTTACTTGTAATCAGGGTGACCTCCCACATGGAGAAAAACTCACGTTTTATCAATTGATAAGTTGTCCAGATGGGTCACCATCACCCTGAGACAGGCAGGGCAAACTCTGGTATGGGATGTCATGTGCCCAGACCCGTATGCAACATCTCATTTGGTATTGACAATGAAGGAGGCAGGGGCAGTGGTCACCTCCGGTGAAGCGAAGAATATCACCAAGTATGCGGAGCTGGCCAGGACGCACCATGTGACCCCCTTGGCACATGAGACATCTGGAGTGTTTGGTGAAGGGCTTGTGAGTTTTTCAATGAGCTGGGTAGACAGATGATTCAGATCACAGGAGGCCACTCACCAGATGTCACATGACCCAGCAGATCTCAGTTGCCCGTAGTATTATTATTATCTATAATATCTGTCTCTGAGGTATCTGAGCAATTCACGTATGTAGCAAGAAAGGAGGTTGGTAGTAGGACGTTTCAACCACGAAGGTCTTCATCAGCTGCAAACTGAAGGAAATACAAGAGTGACTGGACTTGGGTACAGCAACCATAAGGTGTTTGATGATGACCTGGGTGTGTTGAAAGGTGATGATGACTATAAGTAATTAAGTGAGGATGATAGTAAAAATGTAATAAAATAAAATAAAATAAAATGAAATAGTAATAAACATAAACATAACATAAAATACCCAATTTTGAACCCACCGTAATCACTCCCCCCCTTCTCGTTACTCATCATAATGGCATTTTATGATATGTTTATGTTTATTACTATTTCATTTTATCTGTATTTTATTTTATTTCTTTTTATTTTATTTTATTTAATTACATTTTTACTATCATCCTCACTTAATTACTTATAGTCACCATCACCTGTCAACACACCCAGGTCATCATCATCAAACACCCTATGGTTGCAGAGACAGTCTGCTGCCGTAGCATGAGCCTCTACCAAATCATCTATAATATCGATTGCTTTTTCCATGCAATTGCAACTACACATGTATTCAGAGACGCCGTGCATGATCTCCACATCTCTACTTGTTTTTGTGGATATCGTTGTTACTCCCCTTTATACTAATATAGTATCATGCTGTACAGTACTAAATTTCTTGTCCTCATAGAGTTGCAACTGGCATATAAGGAATCCCTGGATAAGCATGGCTCAGTCTCAGTGGAGGTCACACCTTGCGTCATAGTGGGTACCTCAGCAACAGGAAAGTCCTCCCTGAAGCACCTCCTGGTGCACGACACACCCAAGGCCGTCAAGACAAGCACTGCCGTAATTGACACACCTGCTGTAGTCATTGTCTCATCCGAACAGTACGCAGTGGAGGAAGGCACCTCTGCATGGCAGCTGGTCGACAGTGATGTCATGGGGAAATCCATACAAGAGTGTGTCAGTACTAAAGCATATGATGAGGGTCAGTATCCAGAGCTGCCCCGAAGTAAGGCTGAACAGTCCCACCAGAAAATGAAGGATGAAGCAGCTCCACTCCCATTCACCTCTCAGCGAAAGAGACAAAATCCGATGCGAAAATTTATCAAGCGTGTCCAGCATATATTCCATGCATCAGCTGAAGGCACTGCTGACAGTAAGATTGTCGCCTTACTTGATGGAGAACTGTCAGCTTTTTTGCATGATGTGGGAGCCCAAGTTCAAAGTATCAACTTGAAAAATGCCTCCTTCGTCCACCTCCTTGACACAGGAGGTCAGCCTTCCTTCCAGGATGCCCTCCCCCTCCTACTGGATGTCCCCTGTACATACATGCAAGTCTTCAACGCAGCCCAAGACCTGGACCAGCCCGTACCCATTACCTACCGCCGTGATGACCACACAGAGGAGTCCCTCCCACCCAGCACAGACACAGGGTGGGAGATGATGCTGCGCTCCTTCTCCAGCATGCACACCATGGCCAACAAGAGCCCCAGAGAGCTGGTTACATTTCAGCAGGAGCAAGGCCAGTTGCCACAGCTGCGCGTATTTGTGGTGGGCACATTCAAGGACCAGCTGGTTGAGGAAGGCAGGCTCAAGGAGGCAGTCCAAGATATCAGCAGGCGTCTGAAGGAGTTGAAGGGAAAGCCGTACTATCGCTGCATCCAGAAGGACACAGCGGGCCAGCCATGTTATCTCATAAACAACATGGCAGACAAAGAGGATGACAGAGCTGACGTCAGCAGCCTCCGTGAGCACCTCTCTTCTACAAGGTCGTCTTTGAAGCTGAAGGTCCCTGTGATGTGGTACATTTGTGAACAAATCACCCAGGGCACTGCACAGAAATTTTTCAGGTTCCAGGATCTGAAGGCCTTCTGCCTGAAACAGAAGTTCATTGGTGCGAATGGTGCAGAGGAGCAGTTCCGCTCCCTCCTGAAGCTGTTTTCCCTCCTCGGCTTCTATGCATTTTTTGACCTGAAGGATGTCCCAGATGAGGCCAATTATGTCTGCACTGACAAAGGGGTGTTCGTGAGGGAAGTGTCAAAATTGCTTGCCGTGCAGTTTCTTCAAGCCCCAAGGTGTCATGCTGTGGAGGTCTTTAAGCAAAATGGCATCATCTCCAACAATGCAGAGATATTTGAGGAGCTGGGAATCATAGAAGAGGTAGACCGAAGTTGGTTCCTTGCAGCCCTGGAGCACGTTGGACTGCTGGCATGCTATGCATCCACCACCGACCACTCCACCTCCTACTTCATGCCGATAGCCCTCCCTCAGGAGAAGACAAAGCTGCCAGATCGTGGCAGTGTGGCCTCCCTCTGTGTCACCTTCACATTCCATTCCCCCGACAACCCCTTGGTCTACTCAGACCTCCCCCGAGGGGTATTCTGCCGACTTGCAGTGGAGCTCAGTAAGGGGCCATGGAAGCCCGTTCCACAGGAAAGCGATCGTACCACAGTCAAATTCCTTTCAGAGAAGTTTGACTTGTACCTCACAGAAGCACCAGGATTCATCCGCCTCACTCCTGTTCTGGTGGAGGAGTTGGAGGAGAAGGAACAGCTAGCAAAACTGCATAAGCTCTGTAGTGAAATGTACGATACTCTTCACAACGGTATTGCTACCTCAGCTGTGGATGTGCTGGGGGAGCAATTCAGCCAGACAGCTGAGGTCACATTTGGGTTCGAGTGTGGCTGTGGAAAAGTGCCCCATCTAGCCACCCCAGTGGCAGCAACGGCAAAGTCCCTAATCTGCCAATCCACACAGAAGCGTCATAATAGCCTGAAGAAGGAACAGATCTGGTTCAGCCCAGTAGACAGCACTGAGGTGAGGAGCTGAAATGGTTTGCATTTACGTATGTTACATATTTGGTAGTGCTGATATGTTCAGTTGTGTTCAGTGTTGCAATTCTGAATCAGTTGTACCATCTATAGTCAATGGTAGCTCATGATTGTGCATGAAGTGTGGTTCACTCCTTTGGATCCTTCCACATGCACGGATGTCCCAGTCTTGCTTGTATATGTATGTATGCGTAATGTGTATATATGTATCCTGCTTACTACACACTGTCCTCCCTTGTCCCCACAGCTTGTGGAGGTAGCTGGATGCAACATGTGGGTCATGGAGCAGATTGACGGTCCCTCCAGTGACCCACCTCAAATGGGTCGCCCACGCCAGAAGGTGCACGCTCAGCAATACCCAATCTCTTCATTGGAAAGGAGCGCCGTGTCACCACAGAAGTATGGTACGTCGCTACTGAGTTGGTTTGTGTGTGATAGAGAGGGATGTTGTGTAGTTACAGTACCTGTCTGGTGTTGTGAGGAGCGTGTTTGCCGTTAGATTTGCCCCACACATGTCACTCTACTAACATAACCCAATGCCGTGTTAATGTCAAGGAGTTGCCAGGAGTCAGCCAGTGGCAGCCTAGGCATGTGATTCTTGTTCTGTCATTGCCTTACTGCAAGTGCCCACTGCTTTTACTCCTGGTCACCATAAATATGATTACAGCACTTCACTGTCACTTCTGTTCACTAGACCTGTAATGGTGTGCTCCGTCCACATGGACTACACCCTGCTAGGTCTTATGCTGAGACACACTGTACAGTAATACAGCTAAATTTCACTTACTGGTGTAGTCAGCCCTTGTTTTGTTTGCAGTCTCTGCACTTTGTTGCGTCTGTTGAATGTGCTGAAGGTGTGTTGGTTGTCATTTATTTCTTACACACACAGAAGAGACTGCCCCACCGCAGCCCACCCCTCGGCCACCACGGCCTACCCCTCAGCCACCACAGCCTACCCCTCGGCCACCACAGCCTACCCCTCGGCCACCACAGCCTACCCCTCGGCCACCACAGCCTACCCCTCGGCCACCACAGCCTACCCCTCAGCCACCACAGCCTACCCTTGACCAAGGTGAGTGGACGCCAGCACTCTCTTTCAGCACCCACACACACATCAATTCACCTTAAAGTGCTCACACTCCACACACACAGACCATGTGAGCACATACACATAGTGGAGTAGAGGAGCAAGCAGCAAATGATGTCACAGTTGAGCAAATATGGTCACCCCTTTGTTAACATAACAGCTTGCTAACACCTCATGTAGTAGGACCGTGTCACCACATGGGGCTAGTATGTATAGTACGCGTCATTAAAGCGTAACAATAACTGAAAACTGTCAACAAACAGTTTATGGTTAGTGGTTAATGGATAATCATTAACGATTATTGGTTATTGTTTAATGGCTAACTGTTATTTGTGAGACTTGCTATAATTAACGAACAAACAGTGCCACACAAAAGTTATGCATCCAATTCACGTATGAACACAAGTGGATGCACAAGTACTGTACGTGTGCGAGAGTCTGGTAATTGCTGCTAGTATGTCAGAACAATGGGATGTACGAATGTGTTAACTTTAGTTTGTGAGCAAACGTCTGCACTCAGAGAATGGTTTGGAGGAGAAAGGAGGTCTTAATTTAATGGACAGAAGGTCCTCCTCGACGCACAGGGCACTTTCGTAGCTGCACGTTTGGAAATATTGGGGAAAAGTGAAAACTTGCTGGAGTGGTTAGCGCCACAGTAGGCAGAATAGAAGAGAAAAGCAAAGGAAGCGCGAGGAGAAATGCAGAAGACGAAGTCTGAGGAAAGCACGAAGCACAGAAAAAGGTGGGGACAAAAGCAGAAATAACCAGCACGGCAGCAAAGAAGGCAGGGGCAAGCGTAAAGATGAAATAGGCAGAAGCGAAGAAAGACAGACAATAGGAGTGTGCGTACATTTGTAAGAAGGGTAGTTGCAGTATATTGTTAACACTTGCATGTGTACTTGTACGTGATTCAAGTGCACACGTAAGGTACACGGTCATAACATTTGAGCGGCACAGTATGCACTTCAGGTGGTATTAGTGGGCTGGAATTTATGGGAAGGGACCCACAAACATTTGCCTCCTGAACTGCTGTTCTTTGTGAATAACGCAGCTTATTAGAAAGTACTGCGCACGCACCTATCTTTGCGAGCGTCTACCAAGTGGCAGGTTCCAACAAGACAACGTGATGATCCATTACCCTCGTGCCTGATTAGAACCCCACAATCCACTGGGGAACATCCATAGCAACAAATGAGCGAACTCCGATACTACTGATCATATGAGACTTGCACCCTCCCAGAGTATGGCACATATAAGTATATTTTGAATATTATCGTAACAGGTAAGTGTTAACCGATATTTGCAACAGTTACTGTTAACCGTTAGCAGTTGAAGGTTAACTGTTAGGCAGGTTTCAGTTCCATTTAGCATTTCTGACGCATACAGTATGTTGATACTGAGTCAGTGTATGATAGAGAGGACGTCAGTGTGGTGAGGGACCTGTTAGCTGTATGCTCCCTCCCTACACATCTACATCCCTCTATGTCATCATCACACTAGGCCCTATCCTGTCCAGTAGTTGTGTTCACAGCTGATGTGTATATAAAGTGTAGTTTTGCAGTCCAAGGCTTGTGTGTGGGAGCTGTGGTGGGTGGTGGGAGTGTGTGGGTGAGAGTGGTGCTGTGTAGTGTATGTTGACTGTATACTGCATGGCGGGGTGACTGGGTGTAATGTAGACTCCCCAATATTCTTTAGCCCACAGCTGGTAGAGTCACTTTTGCACAACTGGCTTTACTTAGGTTATGATTGTGTGGATTAGTAGTTTTCAGGTAATATTAGCCGCCTGACAAGTAGGGATGCTCCAATACAGCTCTAAAAGAGGGGAAGCAGTGACTGTGACTAGTATATGGAGACAGGGCAAATAGTCGCTGCTAGGATGTGTGCTGTAGTTGCTCCAACTAATGCTCACATCACTTGTCCCTCTTGTGGTGCAGCCACACTTGTGCAGGTTATTCAGGACCACGCTGAGCAATTTCTGGAAGAAATGAACTCTAAAGTACTTGCACATCGTCTGAAGGTATTGGGGCTAATTCCAGCCATTGTTGAGACTGATCTCCTTCAATCCAAGAGTAGAGAAGATGCCAATGCTCGCCTCTTAAAACATCTCAAGGAGGACGCAAATATGAAGTCAGTGATGGAAATATTCAGAATTGCTTCTAAGGAGCCAGGCTATGGCAGAATGAACACATTTGCTGACAGTGTGCTGAGGAAATTGCAACGAGGTTTGTATTGGTGTGTGCACACTCACAAGTCTTACTGTTGTTGCATACTACTCATGTACAGGACAAGTGTTTATGTAAGCCAAGCATGCGTAATATACATACATGTGCGTATCTTGAAAAGGCCTGAGTGGCTAGGTGTTGCAGACATCTCGAAGGTTTGTAAACACTAGCCAAATGGGAAACGTTTCGGTAGCATACAGCTACCATCATCAGGGAATAATGACAAAGAAGCACTCATGCATATATAAGTGTGATGGTGACAGCAAATGATGTGATGGGAGATGGTGACAGTGGATGATGTGACGGCTGTTTGATAATGAATAACGTTAAAAATAAAAAGGTAATAAATGAATAATGAAATAATTATACATGCATTTTGTTCAGTGTCATGCAAGTTTCTATACTACACTAGTCCAAACCATGCAATCTAGTCTAGTAGAGCCGTGTACTTTCTAGGCAGAGTTCCTTTCTCTCGGTTCAGGGTGTTGGGGTGGCGCTAAATGTGCCAACTCTCGAGGAGGCACCTTGTTGTTACAAAGGGGTGGCTGTCAATGACCTCGGCCTTGGACAGCCGATGCAGTCACATCTCCTTTCTGGAGTGCCCGTTGGTGTTCACTGAGGCGGTGCTTCAGGGTTCTGCCAGACTGTCCAACATACACCTTGGGGCATTCTGAACAGGGGATCTGGTATACCACGCCTGTGCGTTGGTCAGTGGGTACAGGGTCCTTGGGACGGACTAGCTGGCGTCTGAGAGTGCTGTGCGGACGGAAAGCCACTCTGATGTCTAGAGGTCCAAGGATTCTTCTGATTGTCTCAGATAGACCGCTGATGTAGGGGAGGGTCAGACTGGTCCTTGGAGGCCTTTGGTCCTCCTCAACTGGTCTGGGCCGGTTACTGCAGCGTGAGTGCTTCTGGATGAACCTCAGTGGGTAGCCATTCTGCTTCAAGGCATCCACAACTCTCTCCTCCTCTGCCACACGTACCATATCGTTCGATGATAGCTCACTGACTCTGCTCATATGCATGAGGGCTTCCTTGTCATTATTCCCTGATGATGATAGCTGTATACTACCTAAACATTGGAAAAACAGTTTCCCAATTGGCTAGTGTTTACAAACCTTCGAGATATGTACGTATGTACAACACTGAACAGAGAACAAGGGAAAACATAATTAGCCTGAACAATGGTACAAAGAATTGAGGGGTGGTTGAAACATCCTTATGTGCTCACATGGTCACTGGTTCTGTGGACACTCAACCCACAG
>OX465039.1:1125187-1238394 GCA_949841015.1 Aplysina aerophoba
GATCCTCTCACCACCACACACTGCCCCCCCCCCCCCGAAACAGAACGTGTATGCCCCCGAGGAGGATCCTGAGCTGAAGGTGGAGCTCTACACTCGCTCACCTGAACAGAATGAGCTGCTTGGACTGGACCAGATGAACATGGACTGACCTCTGCATATGAACTGAGCCACAACTTGGTTCAGCAGTTTAAATTCACAGCTTAGTTAAAGTTCTGTAGAAAGGCACGGTTGTAAGGACTGTGTCAGACACAAACAATAAGTGCTAGTTACTGCGGCAACTATAAATGACATAATATACGTACCTACCGTATTCCTATGGAGGGACATACGTAATGCAGTATACGTAGCTAGTACTGCCTAGCGTAGCTAGCTACATATTTTTATAGGCATGCATTCAGATGCCCTATAGAAAAGGTCTGCATTAATGTACAAGAGCAGCTAAGTGTCAGAATATTGCATCATTACACATAAATATTATACATCTGACAATTTTCCTAGCTAACTATTATATATATAATAAAATGTGTAGCTACCACATCAACAGACACACACACACACAGACACGCACACACAGCCCCCAGTCTTGCCCGCCCATGTACATATGTAGACCAACCTACAAGAACACAGGCATCAATGCAGCTGAGACTGTTGGTGAGCAGATCAATGAGTGTTGGTTGCAGAGCACCAGGCATGCAGCTATATATGTGGAGGTCACTAGTGCACTGGATGGCCCTGTGGGCAGCAGAATCACCTGCTCAGACACTTAGTACTGTCAGGACAGGTCTGGACCAATAGAACATGGCCTCCTATCTCCGGCAGCACACCACCAGCCCACCACAGTATGTGGACTCAACTGCTCCCACCGTACCCTGCACAACACTGTCTCTGACGTGAAGCAGGCTGGTGGGGAAGATGATCATGGACTGGGGAGGAAATCGGCTCCAACCCTGGGGAGAAGTGAACACAAGGACTGTCTGTTATATGAGGCACAGCACAGACTGCACTGAGGGAGTACGACAGACAACAGTGTAGACAATGAAGGTCTGGTGAGGGCCACTTCACCAACTCTAACTGATCTCCCATGCACTGGTCCTCACTGTAGCCTAGCTTAGCCACTCTCCTTCCATGTGTGATCCCAACAGTTCATCGCACAAGACTGTTGGAAATCAAAGGGTTAAAACTGACTCTCCTGCCAGTGAGTGCCCTTTTTGTGTGTGTTCTTAGACCCAGCTATCCACTTTCACTAATGCACCCTTCAGAACCAATGCACCCTTCAGAACCAACACTCCCACACCTGCTCCCCCATGTCCCTCCCCTCCCCCTGACTCCTGAATCAGTGGAAGTGTGTAGCCATATGCCTAGTTTTGTGTGCAATTGTGTTTGAGTCAATCAGCAGCTGCGTATCAGAGAGTACCAGAAAGACACCTATATAGCTGCCATGACTTGGTCACTTTGTTTAATTAGTGCTCACAGCAGGGGTGATGAAGAAGCCATGTACATAAGTGTGTCAGTGAGTTCAACTACATGCAAAGTGTAGGTGTGAACAAAAGAATCTACATCTGTATGAACCCACTGTGAGATTCAATAATCACCATGGCAACATTAATGCTGTTGAAACACTACTTCCCCTAGATCATGGCTCCACTAGATTATCTGGTACGTATCAGAGAGTACCAGAAACACACTTAGCTGCCACCGCATGGTCACTTTGTTTAATTTAGTGTTTGTGCGTGCTCTGTCTATGCCATACACATGTAGGTGATGCCTGTAATCCATGCCTGTGTATGGCTATACACCTGGATACAGCCTGTGTGGGAGAGGGTGTGTGTGTGTGTGTGTGCTGCTTCGTTACGGATGTTTTGACAAGTTTGTATGTGCCTGGTCCAGGGGTCTGGAAGGAAGGGAAAGGAAGATGATGTGAATTGCCACACACACGCGCACATACACAACTGGTGATAACTACCAACTTTGTCAGTACAGTCATCGGATACACAGCCCTGCACAGACAACAGAGCACACATCTAGCACAGTACTCGCCACCACAGGATTATCAAAATAGAACAAGTATTTCGAGTTAAAAAACTCGTGGGGCTGCCGCCCCAACTCGAACTACTTGCTGACTTAGTCATAAGTCAGGTACATGACAATTTGTTCAAACTTGCCCATACAGAAAGCATTGGCATGCACATACTTCACTCATGCATGGGCAGACAGACACGAACAGACTGTGCAATTACTTCTTTCTTTCCTTTGCTCATTCGAAGCTGCACTAAACAATCCTGCTATTCATACCTAGCCACATAGTGTGTTTCTTGCTTGAAGACAGAAACACAATCAGAAGGTATTAACACACACACGCACGCACACACACACACACACACACACACACACACACACACACACACACACACGCTCACGCACACGCACACGCACACGCACACACACACCACACACAGCCCAGAGGGACACGGTAGCAGGTGTTTGGCCGAGGCAGAAATTAGGATTCGTTCGAGTACCAACAGCGCGCCACTGTAGACAATTGTAGCTAGAGGCTTTCACTGCGTGCTGAGATTTTCTACGCGAAACACAGCTAGCAAGCCTAAGAAGAGAGGATTCACGCCCTCACCAAGCTTGGCGTTACTCCTGACAATTGTTCTCGGCAGCGTTGTCAAGATAGAAAGTCGGCAAGCCACAAATTGAACACGCAGCAAACGATACGGTTCGTTTTCTGAGCTTAGCGCCGCTCCTGTCCTTTGTCCGAGGCAATGGTGCAACAACGCTGATGTTGGCATCCAATGAACAGAGCGGGACGTTCAAAGCGACGACTAACGGCGACCTGTGCCGCTTTCTGAGGTCTTTCTGTAGCTTTCTCCCCCTAGCGAGCCACAAAAAATGGGCGACAATATAAATGTTTCGGAACGCAATACTTTGCCTGTACTTTACAATATAAATGTCAGTACAGTTATACTACCGCCGCGTCAACATTATATATCTATCTATCTATCTATCTATCTATCTATATTTCCGTAACATGAAGCCATACAACGAGCGCAAAATGAAAACAATATAGGGGCTGCCTGCGGCAGCCCCTAAAAATGCCTAAGTCAGTTGAGAACAACTCTCACTAACACACTGAAACACCGGCTCCGGTGTGATAACCACAAGTTCTACTTAAGTCTAAACAGAATACTAATCTTCCAGTGCAGAAGCTCCAGGCCACAGCCCAGTGTGTGCGAGGCAGTGCCCACCTCAACACTGTCAGGAACTCTGTGCTGCTCATGGCCCCAATGTTGCTCAGCTTGGCACAGTAAGCATTGTAGAGCATGCACATCTCAGACCAGGATGACTTGTCTCCTCGTAGCACGCCTGCAGTCTGGAGGAGTGGGTGCATGAGCACACGCACATGTGTATTGTATGCATACATGTGTATTGTGGTGTGTGTGGTGTATGCATGCACGTACAGTACATATTGGTATGCAGTGGGAGACAATACATTGTATGCCCACTCACAGCAGTACCTACACACACTGCCCACTACACAGAGGTTGCCTAGTAATCTGACTTGTACAACCACAACACATCTACGTATGAGCTGTGGAGCTCACCAAGCCTTGGCAATGAGGTCTGAATTCAGGAGAAGGGGATTCTGACTGGTCTTCGGTGCAGCAACACTGTTGGTTGCCAAGGGAGATGGTAAAATCCCTCCTCCTCTCTTCACCGTTCCTCCCACTTGAAGCGGCTGCGGTACTGTGCTAACCCCAGAGTGGGCAGGTCCAGGGATAACAGTTGGAGTCTGAGAGGTACCAGTGGCTCCTCCGGCCTTGGCTGGGCTTGCGTTGGCTGGCTGGTACACAGCAAGCTCCTCCAGCGAGGTGTGGTCAAGGGCAGTGGACTCAAAGGTCAGGAGGGAGAGGAGGATGTCTAGATGAGGGGGGAGGGAGAGGAAGGCAGTCAATGTAGGCATGATAAGATGAGCTTCACAGTACTCATTGTATCACCTAGCAACACAGAGATATTCAGAGCTAGCAAGCACGAGAGGTTTCGTAGCTGTCTCCCTCACCAACAGCCCTGTTGACCCGCAGGAGCAGAATGCAGAGGTCACTGTGGTCGGACAGACCAATGAGGCAGTCCAGGCTGGCACAGAGGAGCTGCAGGCGCCATGGCAACCAGCACAGGTGGAAGAGGAGGGAGAAAGCAGTAGACGACACTAGCATAGCATTTGGCTGCTAAACTGTGACGACAATCGGTGCACTGTACGATACCTTCACTGACCTGTAAGTCACCAAGAAGCAATGCATTAAAGATCACTTGGAGTGTGTTCACTGGTAGGTCAACTAGGAAGGGCACGTTGCTATCTTTCTCTGCCAGTCCTTCCAAGATTTCCAGTCCTCTGACAATCTTGTGATGGTCTTGTGACGTGATCATTAAGTGGACTGTGTCGATCAACTGCACGCTCAACTCATACCTCTCCTCATGGTTCAGTACCACCTACACCATTAAGAGCACCACACGGACGTATGCACACACAAACACACACACACACACACACACACACACACACACACACACACACACACACACACACACACACACACACACACAGACAGAGACAGACAGACAGACACACACACAAGCACACACCTCCTTTGCCAGGTTGCCCAGTGCGTCTGCTGCCAGAGTACTCAGCTCAGGACTGAAGCTGTTGGAAGCTAAAGTGAGCAGTCTCAAGACCTCAGCATTCCCAACCAGGAAGGGGACCAGCTCTTGCTGGAAGGACAGGTTGAGCAGGATGGTGAGGACCTGAGGCAGGTACGGGAGACAGCACGGCATGGGGCAGCTGCTTCTGGTGAGCCACCGGAGAGGCAGGCTGAGGGGAGAGCAACCACTGGACACTATTCCTACCAGCTGTGTACAAAAGGTCTAGTGAGCCACTGGAGGGGCAGACTGAGGGGAGAGCAACCACTGGACACTATACCTACCAGCTGTGTACAAAAGGTCTTGTACGCAGCCGAGGAAGGCCTACATGGCCAAACCTACACCTACCACCCTGCTACACCAGTAGTAGTGTGTTAGCAAGGGGCTGGGGGGACCAAGGCCCTTTTGAGGCAACCGGCGAACCAGCATCAAAAGATCCGTGTGACACACTGACGAGCCCCAACAATGGCTAGACAGCTGTCGAGACAGATTTCTGTGGCTCTTCCATCTTTGTCAGCTAACTGAAGTAGGAGGCTAGCACTGGCTGCCATTAATAGGACCTTCATCCCTCAGCCTCACCAACATACATACTGGTACTGGAGTACATTACAGGCTGGTGGGTGAAGCCTCTACTCTTTACTCTTCAACCAGCAGAGACCACCACCTCTCATCCATCAGGCAACCACCAATCCTCAAAACCAGTTATACACACCACTCACTTGTGCAACTCTGTATGTTTCATTACACAGTCTGCTTCCCATTCTAAACTTGGAATGGAAAAATGAACTGGGAGTGGGACTGCTTTCATAACAAGGTGTCCTGCATGGAGCCATCTCCCTCCAGAACGCAGCATGGTCCACTCCCACTGGCCGGTCCTCATACCAACATTGATACAGCTCACTCAATTTGGAATCGGAAGAGGGAATGCCCACATGTGCAGTGAGCAGCTCAAGCAATTTTGGATGCTACAAGTGAAGAGCAAATGACGACACACTAACCTGCCATGCTATCCTCTTGTATATGACACGACAACATAACGTGGGAGTGAGCGTCATTCAATAATAATCACACACACTTCTCTTCCCAGCAGACCCTCTCCACTCTCTCTCCCTACCACCTCTAGGGTAGGGTCACACGCACACCTTATCAATGGTAATGTCGTCTTGGTGAGAGATGATCACAAGTGTGTTCATGGCAAAGTCCACCTCATTCGGGTAACCACTCTCTAGGGATCGTAGCAATTTGTCCAGGGGCAGCCCCGTGGGCTCTGGTTCCACCTTCTTCCACGACCCAGGTAAACTCTGAGACTGTGTAGTGGTAACAGGTGTGAAAGAGGGTGCCTTCAGCGACAGCGGCAGAGGAGAGAGCAATGAGTTCCTCCTCAAAGCAAGTGGTGAATTGAATGAGGAGTGGATCTGCTTCTTCAGTTCAGCTTCAGGTCCATAGCTGTCGTCGTAGGGTTGTAGGAGCCTGTGGGATGTGTACGCATATAAATTACACTTACACAAGACAAAACACACAGCACACACACACGCACACACACACACACACGCAAGCACATACAGGCACGTAGCATACAATACTGCAGCTAAACATACGTACGTACACACAGACACACAAGTACAGGCACTGTGCCCTACATTACATACACACACATACGTACAAACATAAATATGTAGCTACATACGCACACACGCACACACACACACACACACACACACATACATACATACACACATTAACACATGTACACGTGCTCACACACAGTGTCCCTTACTTACTTGTTAACACATGTTTACCCACTTACTTGAGGTAGTAGTTCCGCAGCAGGTATCCGGCCCTCAGCATGTGGTTGTAGGTGAGGTCTGGGTACAGGGTGCGGGCCGTGTAGGTCCACTTCCTGCTCTCAGTGATCTGTTGGGATGTCAGGGATGGCTCACACATGTGCAACAAGGTCAAACGCACATCACACATCTCTGGCTAGGTGTAGACATGATCTAGAGCCTTCATCAGTGATAGATCCTGGATCTACCACTGATGAAGGCTCTAGTGGGCCGAAACGTTTGGTAATTTTGTAACAATCGACATCTGTCCCTTGATCCACTCGGCTAGGTGAAGTTCTCAATTCCCAATCACGCATATGTACATGCACACACACACACACACACACACACACACACACACACACACACACACACACACACACACACACACACACACACACACACACACACACACACACACACACACACACACACACACACACACACACACACACACACACACACACACACATGCATGCACGCACACACACATGCACATGCACACACGCGCACGCACACACATGCATGCATGCACACACACATGCACAGACACACACACACGCACACAGACACGCACACACACACACACGTGCATGCACACACACACGCGCACACACACACACACACACACACACACACACACACACACACACACACACACACACACACCTTCTTATATCCGCCCTGGCCCTGCACATACTTGTGGAAGTCAAACAGATCCACCAACCTGCCAGACACCATTGGCTGGCGGCGAACAGGGGTCCTGACCAACAGTGGAGACACACACACATTATGATACCAGGTGGGCATATTAGTGGCGCACAGTCTTAAAAGGGCTATACAGCGCATGGAGAAGGCAAACCTAAACATCAATTAAACCAGAAAAATTGGTATAGAAAACTGGCATAGCAGACACGTGTGCAACACTTCTGCCTGTCCTGTCCTGACCATCATCACTGTAGCCGTCTCCTGGCACACGTAGGCCAAAGACCGCATGCGTACGTACACGAAATCCTCGATACCCGACTCTCTTTCCATTGTCCCTCCCATCTCGTTTAACAGCGCTTGTATACTCTTCGCCGGCCTTTAATTAGTCGTGTAGGCGCGGTTATTCTGACGTTGCGTCAATTCTTGCTATTTACGCCGTCACTTTGCCGCTACAAATCATTCGCAAACTCGGCTCGCTGTGACTCCACTGCCCTACATTGTTACGACTGTCCCACTCCACTTCAGCTGTCCAACGCCCACAAACGTAAGAAGCTACACCGCTCATTCATCACCAGACACAGCTACTCACCCTAGTTGCTCGTGCAGCGAGTACAAGCGTTGAAAGAAGTCACGACGCTCCGGGTCTTCAGTCGTTGGTGGAGACAGCTGCGATGAATTCTCCATTCCGCTCATCTTTGGCCATCAGAACCTCACGTCGAGATGGGAAAAGCTAGAAACGCAGTACAGGGGTAAGTGGAGGGTCGAGGGGACCAGGCAGCGTGTCGTGTGTACACTTTCTATGCTTCATTAGGATGCCGCCATTTTCCCGCGTGAAGGGGCGGGGCTTGTTGCACCGAGGACCAAAATGGATGTTGATCATACTAGTTAGCTATATTATAGCTGAAATTGGAGCACTTGCCGATTTAGGAGCACCGTGATCTTGGCAGCCACGAGTCGTGCCTAGAGTTAATGTAATGCCAAAGGATTTATCGCTGTCTGTTGTGGTCATTGTACGCGTGATAGCATGATTGGCAACTAGCTAGCTAGCTAGTCACTGTCAGGAGGACTTGTCCTCCATGTATCGGAGCATACGCTAGCTATTCACGAACAAGGCTGGACTTTTAGGTACCTAACCTTTCTAAGTGTGTTGTTGTTACTTTTGGGCTGTGTATTATATGTGTAGACCCTAGCTAGCTTTACTATTATAAAATTATGACCATGTTAAATACATGACATTATGTTTTGCCATGTATATATGTATGTATGTTTGTACTCATGTATGTATTAATATGTATGTAGACCCTAGCTAGCTAGTCACTGTCCAGAGTAGTGTATGGATTTGGAAGTTTTAAGGATTTCACAAGATTTCACTGGCTTTCATGAGATTTTAATGGATTTTATTGGCTTTTACAAGATTTTAATGGATTTCTCAAGGTTATAAAGACCGATCCTATGTTGATCATGCACCATACGTGCTAAAGTGCACACACAAGCCCATCCCACATATATACACACTATAGTGTGGGTAGGAGCATTTTGTGAATTTAAAGCAGCTACAGTTGCTGTTTCTGTGTTGCAGCTACACCTCTGCTGTGCATGCAGCAAATGATGCTGAGAGCAGAGCCTTCAGAGGTGTACAATGAAGGACTGAGAGAACTCGGTTCAGATATATTGAGAACTAATGCATCCATGTCTGTGTAGCTAACCATAATGAGCAGTATTCCCAAGGCCATGTTCAACTTACAAAGGAGCAGCAAAGGAGTATACTATAGATTACTAGATGTTGCACCATTTTATAATGATGTCACTGAATGACAGCACAAAAAGTCTAAAATTTGACTACACTAGTTTCAACACAGCCTCTAGGCAAAGAAGCAGGTAATAGTAAGCTTTGGGAAGCCTTAATTAAGAAGAGACTATATAACTAGAGCTTACAGTGAGTTATGCCACAAATGGTAAAGCATTGTGATATTAATTCAGGTTTTGAATTTCAGTCAGATTTCAGTTAATGCGTACGGGAATTCAGCATAGTGAGTGACCCTTCGAGCTAACTAGCTATGATAACGAGTAGAATGAAAAATACTATTCCTGTATATATAGCTGCACTGGCGCATTGGCACGTTGCAAACGAGGAGAATGCCTAAAGCTTTCTACAGTGTGGAGCACTGACATTAAGCTTATGAAGTTTCTTTCGAGGTTGGCCAAGGAGAGATAAAGTACCGGATGAATTGCAATGCCATGATGTTTGCAACCCACTACACACATAGGTATTATTTGGACATAGTCACGCAGCGGACGTGATGCTGCAGTGTGTGACAGCTGATCTGGTAGCCACACCTCATCAGGTGTAGTCACTGTGCTGCCTCTGAAATGTGTTTAATGTCATGTGGGCAACTGATGGAGTGAGGAGTGCTACACTTGTGGCAATATGTGATTATTAAGATACAAAAGTGTGTGAGAATATACAGTGTAATTGTGCATGCTCTGATGGACACATACGTAGCTATACATCACAATGTAAGCACATAGCTAGCTAGTTGGAGGTTGCCTCAGCCAGCATGAGCCAGAGAGTGACATTTGGTTGCAACAGTTAGAGGTACTGGTACATGCGTTACGTACATCTGCTCATACCCCGTGGGCTTCCTGCTCTCTTCGCGTGTACACGATCGGCAAGTTCCGATGTACAGCCCCGCCCATCGATCACTTCCGTACACATGTTGCACAGCTAGAGGAAACGCCTCTTGGTATGCTGGCGACAGCTTACGCCCATTTGACTTGGCCCTCTCTGAACCGGGACACCTGAACTGCACGCCAACAGCGCGAATTACCAGTACATTATCCAGAGTGAAGCCATGGCAGGCAGACGCAGGCTGTTGTAAGTTCGCAGTGTCTTGAACGAGGGCGCGAATAATGTTGCTAGTGTCTAGCCAACTAGCTTTGGACCTTGGCAGAACTTCTGATGTGAACAACTTGGAGTGTGTCTGTGTGTGTTTGTGGGTAAGTGGCGCGTGTAGCCCAATAGACACTCCATTAAGTACTAGGTACTAAACTTGGTGACACAGGGTGCTCGAGGGTGTGCGCTGTTGTAGCCAACTAACTAGCTAGACTAGGCGTACCAAGACAGGCCTATACTCAGCTCTAAGAGTGGAGTGTGTGGGTGGGGGTTCTTCTGCTCTCAATGTGGAAGTCATCACATGGTTTTGTCACATGCTGTACACTCATTTTATGGTTATGTAACAGGAGCCCCAGCCCCTTTCTCAGATCAAGAGAAGCTTGCAAATTCCACTAATTGGTATACCTTTTGTTGATAATAGGAAGGGGTGTGCAAATGTGTACCAAAGTACTCACACACGGATGTGCAGACACACAGGCACACACAGTGTGCACAATTTGTATTCTTCTTTAGGATTTAGGATGCTGCCGTTTGTCTTGTGTGGAGGGGTTGGGCTTGTTTCACAGGTGTCCAAAATGAAACAACCGCTATGATAGTCAAGGCTTGCTAATATCGTGATAGCAGGTATCACACACTTATATGTCATACATGTACCACAGCAATGTGCTCACTCCTCACTGTCAGCCAGGTGTAGCCACACTTGGCTTGGCTTGAAAGACCTACGTACCTGCGTAATTCATCCATCCTGTAAGGGCACGGTGTGATTGAGTTGAGCTGAGACACCCTCACAGAAAGGTCTTCAGCTAATGCAGAGTAGTGGACAGTGTAGTCATGTGTTCTCCGATCAGTGACGGTCACATGCACATCATGCTTCAAGCATTGGTTGTCAAAGCCAGCACGAGGTTTGTAGAGAGTAAGCATATGTGTATTACACCGATTAATTTCCTCGTGTTCTGGTGTACGGCCCCACCCATCGATCACTTCTGTACACATGTTGATGACAGTTTACGCCCATTTTGTCTTGACCTGCTAACGGAACCCAGAACAGCAGAACCCAACGCCATCAGCAGACTGCCAGTACAGCTTCTGGAGTGAAGTAAAGTCGACGACAGTGAGGAATGATGCCCTGGCTGTAAGTCGAGGTCGCGAGTGTCCTACCATACCTACATATGTACGTATGTAGGTATGTCTTTCTACGTAGCTACGTAGCTGGCGAGAACTTCTCACTAGAGCTTGCAAGAGTCCACTGCATGTGCACTCTTGCTCTGGTTCAGTCGTGAGCACAGTGTTGGTGTGAGGGGACTGCTGCACAGAGGCAAAACAAGGGGATCTCCTTTGGCATTGAAACACTATAGGGAGAGGAAATTACTTTTGGAATGAAGAACACTAGGGGGAGTGGACTCTTTTGACAGTAAGAACACTAGTGGGAGGTACTTCATTTGGCAGTGGAAAATACTAGGGGGGGGGGGGGACATTCAACTGAGTTGACCCTACTCTTTGAAACTTAGCAAACCCCACACAAAAGGAAATGAGACTGTTGGCAAATTTGGTAGTAGCAACAGTGGTGTGGTGGTGGGAACCTAGTCAACTCAGGAGTGAATATACCTTTCAAATGTTGAAGAACACCAAGTGTTTAGATTTTTGTTGGTCCAAAGAAATTTAACACCCCTTTGTGTGAATACCTTCTACACACTGTAGGAGCTGACCCTCCCTGACAAGGGTGCCTAGCTAGCCAGGTAGCCAGCTACCAGTGGAATTGTAATGCCATTGGTGCTTAGTAATGGCACACACGTCTGGACATAGTCACACAGTGGATGTGTTGCTGCAGTGTGTGACAGCTGATCTGGTAACCACACCTCATCAGGTGTATATAGCTACAGCAGGGTCTGTGATGGAATGTGTCCACACCAACACCACATGTGTAATCGTGTGAAGAGTGCTACACTTGTAGCTATAGATGAGACAAATGTAGTAGCTGTAGACCTGACAAATGTGTGTGTGAGTCATGACAGTGTAGTCTTGTGCTCTCTGGTCATCGGACACATGCACATCATCAAGGACTTAGCCAGTGGCTGTCGGAGTACAGCCCCGCCCATTGACACATGCACATCATCAAGGACTTAGCCGGTGGGTGTTGGAGTACAGCCCCGCCCATTGACACATGCACATCATCAAGGACTTAGCTGGTGGGTGTCGGAGTACAGCCCCGCCCATTGACACATGCACATCATCAAGGACTTAGCCGGTGGGTGTCGGAGTACAGCCCCGCCCACCATTGACACATGCACATCATCAAGGACCTAGCCGGTGGGTGTGGAAGCAGCAGGTGGTAGTAGACGTTATGCGTATGTATATGATGTTCTGGTGTACGACCCCGCCCCCATTGATCATTTCCGTGTGCACATGTTGGGACGGCTTTACGCCCTGTTTGTCTCAACCGGGTAACGATGGACAGCTGAACTTGACTGCCAGTACAACTTCTTGAGTGAAACTAGTGAAACGAAGTGAAGTACAGCTGGCGAAAGCAAGGGACAATGCCCTATCTGTAAGTCGAGGGCGCGAGTGTCTTACCGTACCCATAGATGTCTTTCTACGTAGCTAGCTAGCTGGCTAGAACTTCTCACTAGAGCTTGACTGTAGTCTTTAGCTCATGAGAATGAGCTGTATAGTGTAGGAGTTATACCCATTGATACTCTAAAGTCGGTGACTCAGAACTAGACGGTGTGCGCTGTTATAGCTAGCTAGTTAGCTAAAGAAATGGGACGGTGTCAAAGGAAGTCGTGTGAGTAGACATGTGTCCACCTCCTGATTTAGTAAGGGGTAGCTACCCTGTGCTCCCTACACTGTGTGGTGTACACTGGCAATTATCAGCCAGTGTGTAAGGTAACTAGCTAGTAGGATTTGGGGGTCAAGCCAATGTAGTTGGTGATGATTGGCAGTTGTGTGTGGATGATTAAGGCAACCGGGAAGAGAACAGTAGGTGCTCACTTGTCTCTTTGGTAACAAGCAAAGGAATTTAGTGAAAAGTTGCAGCCATTGTCATGTGGTGAGACTTCAGCTGCAATCCTCTGTCAAGGCTTGTTTACCATAACAGCAAGTGTCCTACTACACAACTTGTGTGGTGTGGGTGTACATGTACCACAGCAATGTGCTCACTCCTCACTGTCAGCAGGGGTAGCCACTCCATGCCTTGGCTTGTAGCTCCCGTGAAGCACTGCATGTGCAAGTGTGGCCACGCTGTACTGCTAGTGAAACGAAGTGAAGTACAGCCGGCAGCAGCAAGGGACAATGTCCTATCTGTAAGTCGTCATACATGCATACTTAACATACTTGACCACCCACCCACTCACCCAAACCCACTGCAACAACCCCTAGGTCACCATGGAATGCATACTGATTGGACAGAATGTCCCGTTACATGTTCAGTAGGACCACTCATTTCAAGGAGTGAACATTACACCAATAGATACTACACCTATATCCAAACCCACTCATCATCATCATCAGGGTTTGCCGGTGGCCGTGTCGAAGCAAGTAGTGCTCCGGTGTACGGACCCCGCCCACCGATCACTTCCGTACACATGTCAACGCCAGCTTAAACCCAGTTTTGTCTCGACCTGGTAACAATGCACAGTTGAACTTGACTGCCAGTACAGCTTCTTGAGCAAAACTAGTGAAACGAAGTGAAGTACACCCGACGCAGCGAGGGACAATGTCCGTGTCCGTGTCAATGTCCTTAGTGCGGTCGTTGTAAGTCGAAGGCGCGAGTGTCTTACCATACCATGCCTATGTCTTTCTACATGGCTAGCTAGCTGGCTAGAACTTCTCACTAGAGCTTGACTGAAGTCTTTAGCTCATGGGGATACTAGAGAATGAGCTGTATAGTGTAGGAGTTATACCCAATGATACTCTAAACGTGTTGACACTATAGTCTCACGAGCCAGTCCCTCCCCCACTGGGGGCTGGCTCGTGAGACTAGTGACACTATGGATACTCTACACTACGCAACAGGAGGGTTTGCTAAAGAACTGGGACTATGTCAAAGAAAGTTGTGTAAGTAGACTGTCCATGGTTAGCAGGTCGAGACAAAACTGGGCGTAAGCTGTCGTTGACATGTGTACTGAAGCGATCGGTGGGCGAGGTCTGTACACCGGAACACTAGTTGCTTCGACACGGCCACCAGCAAACCCTTGATGATGAGTGGGTTTGGGCATAGGGGTAGTATCTATTGGTGTCCACCTCCTGATCTAGTAAAGGGGTACGTACAATGCCAATAATGTCAGCCAGTGTACAAAGTAGCTAGCTGGTATTATTTGGGAGTGGAACCAATGTAGTGTCTCCTAATCACACTTACATCACTGTCCATTGTTCCGTTGTGATGGTCAAAACCTTTTAAAAGTATTTACTGTACGGACATACGTATGTTGTAGACAGCACTGTGTGTTGCGGGGAGGGGGGAGGGCATGGCCCCCCTGGTGCCACGGGTCCTACACATTTGCAACACATTATCTTTTTACTTTGGTTTACTGAAGGTGGACAGCTGACGTCCACACCCATCATGAACAAACTTCTGTAGCCAGTGATGGTGCGAAGTGTCCATGTGTGTTTACAATGTCTGTGATCAACGGCACCAGTTGCTTTCATATACATACATATGTACATTTTATATGTATAACTACACATGTATTGCATGGAGAGAACTACTGACTATAGTCCACAGTTCATGGGCATGCTAGGGAAGTAGCATGTGTGGGGGTGGGGGTGGGGTGTATGGGTACGAGTGTTGATGTGGGGATGTGGGGGGAGGGTGTGTGTGGATGTGGGTGTGGATTGGGGTGGTGGGGGTATGTAGATGTGTATTGTTTTGTAAGTGAAGTCTGTATCTGTGTTGTAAGCCATGTATTTGTTGTCTGTGGTAGATTGTGTGCTATCATTGAGTAATACGCTTGTATTTCTTGTTCCTGCAGTGTCAGAAAGGATGTACTGAAGGCCGTCCTACCGCAGTTTCTGCCCAGGATGGCCCACAAGTGGGACTCCATTGGCATCCAGCTGGCACAGGCAGAACGTGTGTCTCAACTGCGGAACTCACCAGAGCCAAATGAGAAGAAAATGCAGGATATCCTAGATGCTTGGATAGAGAGTGCAGACCACGTACATTATATTCCAGGTTATATCGATGCAGCACCATTGCTCAATAGTCTGAGGTCTTCCGATGTGGGCCTACATGATGTGGTCAGAGACCTTGCTAAGGTGTGTAGACTGCACGCTGTCTGCAGTGGGTTGGGATGCACATGCACTGGGTAGCCCAGGTGGGTGAAGTGTGGGGTGTCCCAGTTCCCACACTCCTGCACCCACCCTGGGATGACCAGGGAACTAATGCAGGAGTGGGGGTCACTGAATTGGACTGTAAAGTACCGGACAAGGTGGCTCTTTAGTGGACAGTCCTATGCGTACATTAGTGTATATTACTATATTATATTCTAAAATGTTGTGAACTTTTGTTGAGGCTTCAATTCTAACCTTTTAAAATTGAGGAGGAAGTGTGGTCTAATTTGCTTCCGTCTTGCGGAAATAAGAGCCTTGTTGCAAAATTGGGTGCTTTATCTGGCACCAATGTTTGAAAGGCTCTGGTAAGTAGAATGGCCACCACTGGATCTTTCCTACGGTCATGGTGTCATGCATTATTTGCCCTGGAGATGACCCTGGCTCCTCATAGGCAGTTAACTTAGCATCAGATGACACCTCCAAGCACAACTGAAAAAGGTGTGATGATGATACTGCTGTTTGGCACTATTTCCTGAGGTGATTTATGTATTGCCATGGTAACCAATGCTGAAATTAGAGAATTTTTCAAATTTTAGAGTTGACAGAAAAATTTGATTTGTTTGAGTGTCTCAAGGCAAGAATGGTGTGTGTATATTTGCCAAAATTGGCTTTTGAATTAGTTTTGTAGAATATTTACAGTGTATTGGCAAACTGCCCCCAGTCATGACATCATGATTCTTTGAATTCCTTAACCCTCACATGCAAATGGCGTATTGCAAGATTGCATAAATTGTTGTGTTGTGTTGTACAGTTGTGTGGTGTGTAGTGACAGAGTGGTTGTGTGTACTCCTGTAACTGGCTCTCTTTACTCCACAGGCAGCACAGGAGGAAACAACGAGAAGTGAGTACTGTACATGCATGTTGTGCATTTGGTGTGAATGCTCATTGTCTCTTCACATCCCTCTGCTCAGTATACATAAATAGTACTGTAATAATTATTGTGTGTGTACTGTATTACTGGAGGTACCGCTGTATGCCAAGGCTACTGACAGAATGTAACCCAATGCTCCATTTGGCCCCTATATTGAGAAAATGGTTGAACGGCATGTCATTTCTAATCACCGCAATTCACTAGCCAAAGTTGTTTAATAAACCACTGAGGAAGACAGCAGTCAGATGTCAAAGCATTTGGTTTATTAAACAACTTTGGCTATTGATTTACGGTTATTTGAAATAAAATGGCCCCTATATTGTTACAACATACGTACTCCAAATTTGGGCATAAAGGAATGTGAAAACATTAGAACAGTTGTTCGGAAGTACAAATGTTTGAAGGTGAGCATTCACCTTTAAACGATCTGTGTAGTTCCACCATAGTCTACAGCCAGCACTACCTTGATTAGATTTGTTTGATTGCAAACTCCTAGGCCTACCGTATCTGTCCGAATTAAAGTGCCCCCCCTAGTGGCACCCCAGTGGCACCCCCTAGTGCTCCCCTAGTGGCACCCCCTAGTGGCACCCCTAGTGGCCCCCCCTAGTGGCATCCCCTAGTGCCCCCCTGGGCCACATGTCGATGATGTCGTTCCAGTCTTTCTTCGGTACTTCGTAAGGATCACTGCTGTTTACAAGCCTTAGCTTGTCTGCGTACCTTTGTTTGGCCTCCTTATCTGCAATAGTGCTCCAGTAACCTGAAATAAAACCTTCATCTGCTTTCCCGTAGCCATATTTACCGTCGCAATTCTCCAGTTTCATTGATCGAGAACGTATATTAGCTCGGCGTCGCTCTGAGTTTGGTTCACCAACATGGCGGACAATATCACGTGCGCTGCTCGTGACGTCATTTGCAAGGGGTGTATAGAGTCCAATTATTGCGCATGCCCCCCAGACCGTAAGTTCTAATTACGCGATTCGATAAATGAATACGTGCCATTAGGATGGTATGCACTTACGAATTAGACTGACCTGGTGGAGTCCTGCTGGAGAAAGAGAGAGGTTGGCTAGGCCTGACTGATGACAAGAATAGTGTCTTGTGGTGAGAATACCAGAGAATGTGGCACATTGTGGGGTATGTACATGTGTGGTGCTGCAGATTCACTTGGTCTTGACTAATGAAATACAGCCAAAAATGCTGCAGTCACAGACAACAAAACAGTAAACCATTGAAAGGTACGTAGTGTGTTGTGGTTTCTCTTAGCAGATATGTACGTAGGCATCTGTTGAATGAGTTGGCCTTCAAACTACAGTGTGGCAGATCTAGTGGTTAAGCACAAGAAACAGCTACAACCTACCACAATGACCATTGCCAGGGAATTGGCCTTCAAAGACATGCTGTGTCACTTCCATGTCAGCCAAGCCCACCAAGGGGGTATTCAGTTGTCACATCATGAGAAGCAGATGTGTAGTAATGTGTAATGAGGGAACAGCTGTTGTGGTGAGAATACCAGAACATGTGGCACATTGTGGGGTATGTACACGTGTGGTGCTGCAGAGCCTTGTCTAATGAAATACAGCCAAAATGTCCCAGCCAGCACATCACACTGGGTGACTTATAAACTTGGTACCTGCTAATGACGTAATCGAAATCTCAGCTAGAGATTGCATTATATGCTGCCATTTTCATGCAAAAATTCCCAATTATTATACGCCCCCCCCCCCCCCTACAGATGGCATCCCTCAGGCAAAATGTTTTTCTCAAGCTCCTTTGAAAGCGCCCCTGACAATTTGTAGGGTGTGCTTTAATTCCACTTGATACAGTAAATACAGAACCAAACACCAGCTAATGTTCACGGACTATGGAAAGTGTCCTAGAATGTATACACCCACTACCACAGCCAGCACCACCTTGCTGCCTGTATGAGATTTGTTTCCTTGCAAACTCCTACTGTAACTACAGAGCGAACATCGACTAATGGTCATCGATTATGGAAAGTATCCTAGAATGTGTACTCCCAGTGCCTAGGTTACCTGTCTTAATCTTATGTAGCTCATTCCCACCATTTCTGATCTTTGTTCATGACTGTCAGCCATATTATTGCTGTTATGTTTCAGGTTACTGGCCCATTTTTGATGCGGTAATGAATGGTTTTAACATCCTGACACTTTTTGTCATGAATGCTTGAGTTAGGTACGTAATTCCACATTCGTTCATGTCTTATCCCAAATGTGCAGTGCAAGTGTGTATTGTGCAATGAGCCGTCGCAATTGCATCAGATTAGGAGATTTTGTCTCCATCACTTGCTGCTGTGGGCCTGATCCTTGCGGAGACGTGTGATTGCAGGCAAAGGGACTTTAGTACTGTAGTTTGTGTGTTGCCCAATTCCTGGCAATTGTAACCCTGGGAAAGTGCCCAGCTCACTCGACAAGACTGAGTACCAATGCTACCTCATGACAGAATGCCTCTCCAGTGGTCTATGCTGGTCATCCTACCTGTGTCATCTGTTGGTCATTGTCATTGTTTCTCCTGGTTGTCACTAGCTGCTACTCCAAGTGTTCCAATCCAAGTGTATGACGTTGTGTGGACTGTATGTGTTATGATACGGTGAATAGTTGAATAGTCTGTCGTTTGTGCTACCACTGAATGATCGACTGCGAATACATTATAATATAATGATAACAATGTAACAGTCTTTGGTTAGCCCTTATCAGTAAAGCTATCATTTAACAGATACCTACGTATGTATCTGCTAAGAGAAACCACAAAACACTACATACCTATTAATGGTTTAATGTTACTGTTTTGTTGTCTGTGATTGCAGCATTTTGGTTGTATTTCATTAGACAAGGCCAAGTGAATCTGCAACACCACACGTGTACACCCCCCACAATGTGCCACATTCTCTGATATTCTCACCACAACAGCTGTTCCCTCACTACACATTACTACACATCTGCTTCTCATGCAGCACACACAACGTTTTGGCTACATGACCTTTGTCTGGTGTGTGTTTACAGGAAGCCAGGGAAGTGTTCATACCTAATGGCTAGTGACAGGTCAAGGTTTGGAGGCTGGAGGTGGCAGGGTTAAGGGTGACAGGTGGCAAGTTGGAGGCAGTCAGTGTTCATCCCTCTAGGGTTAGAAGTCTTGGACAGTGTCCTATACAATCAAAGGTTACTACACTGCTCCCCTCTTAGCTAGAACAGTCTGTCACAGTACATAGCAGTCTGGAGTCACTGTCTGGTACATCTCGCTGTCATACCCACTTGTTCAATTTCACAAGGGATACCAATCCTCTCTACACATGCTGAACACTGTGAACAAAACCAAGTCTCCCAATGTAAAGCATTGCTCTCTTCTTGAATGATCATTGTTATCCTTCTGTCATGCCTGGGCTAATGACTGTGGATGCCACATTAGGCTAGTCTCATACCCGACCCTGTCTGTCGGCCTCCATTTTATTCACAGCCTTCCAGGGGCTGGAAAAGCCTGCACCCAAGACTATTGCATAGGGGGTGGATTTAGACAACTTACCGCAGACTCATTAATGAAGTATACTAGCGCGGTCTTGCATAACCTTTCAATTAGGTGGATCGATCAACGCAGTATGAGTGATTAAGAGATGGTCATTCTGACGAGATTTTACTCTGGATACGTCTGCACTGGAGACAAACAGAAAGAGTGTTTCTGTCTGCAGCAAGGCTGTCATCATTCAATCGACAAATGTGTACGTCAATACTGTGATCACCACCATTGTCCCAGGTGTCTCTGACCGCGTGTTGGAGGAACTAGTCCTTTGGGTCTCCCTCTTAAGGGGTGCTGCTTAGCGTAAGAAGCATATTTGTACATATGCAAACTGTTTCCAGCTCCGCCATTGTCAATCACATTAATGGTATTCATACGACTGCAAATGACTTCACAAAGGGCCTGATTGGTCTGTACTAGGACTGTACAACGGTTTTGGGTGCAGTCTTCTCCAGACCCTGGGAGGCAGTGAATAAAATGGTGGCATATCAGCTGTCTTATATACAGCGTATTGTACTGAGCGAAGTCATACGTACACTTCTATGCAGCGTATGTAAGCTCATGCTGTATCGACTAGTTGTTAGGTGCATCTGCTGTAAGTGCATATCTTCTGTTAAGTGCATACTTCTGTCTAGGTTTCCGCCGTATTGAAATCAAGGTACTTGTTTGTGTGTGTTGGTTTTCTGTAAACGGTTGTGTCAATAGATCTCTCAGGGTTCCATGTTAAGTTGGCCTGCTGATTCAGTTTCTAGTGTGAATTGGTTGCTAGGCTCAATGGAGTGTAGATGGTAGTGGAAATCTTGTATGAGGTCTGTTCGAAGTGCGCAGCAAGTGTTGTCTACGTATCGTTTCCAAAAGTGAGGTGAAGAGGAGAAAGAGGCAAGAGCTTGGGACTCAACGTCTTCCAGACTAGGTCGGCTACAACTACAGAGATTAGAGAACCCACAGCAGTTCTGTGGACGTGTTGGTAAAGGGAGTACGTAGGTGGTATTTGGACAGAATTCTAGTGAATTTGAAATGTCGGTTGTTTGTAATGAAGTGCATTCTGCTAGGGAAGGGTCAGTTTGGGGACGTTGGCAGGCAACGTGAATGGCAAGGTCCTTGGACACTATGGTGAAGAGGGAGACTACATCAAAGGAGACAAGGGAGTCGTCGTCTAGGGTTATATGACGCTATGAATTTGGCAAAGTCAGCTGGGTTACGGACACTATACACACAGTACATGAGGTTTATTTGTAGTCTTTACTACACCAGTGGCTTCACTCACTCCGTCTGAAGTATCTTAAGGTGGCGGGGTCACCTAATTAGCGCACTTTTTATTCATGACCTGTTAATCATATTCATAATCTAACACAAGAAGTGCATACGCAATAGCACGAATGATCGCCAGGGGAAAGAAGCAACCTTACGTATGGCCTAAGTTCGTCTTTCGCCAGCGCAAAGACAGCGACATCCCGCTAGAGTCGACTTGAATTCACACGTTTAGGCGCCAAGAAGAGCTCGCCTTGCCAAGACACACTAGCAGGCAACCAATTCGCGAGCCGTGTACTTCCGGTGATTATGCAATAACAACCGCAAGATTGTTGACATTGAGACTTTGGGGATATTCGTTTATTACGTCTTATTCAGTTGTATTTTAAGATAGACTCCTGAAACTTTCTGACTTGCATCATTACATTGCACACCATGCACCTACGTGAGGATTTATAATAAGTATTAATGTGATGTCCGAAATGGACTAACTTCATACACAAAAATGGGACAGGAACTGAGTAGTTCAGGTGCTTCCTGGTGGAAATCAGGAAATCGCCCACGTACGAACATGTGCCACGTCAAGAAACGCGTGGAAACGAAAGCACTAGGTTATAGTCGCAAATATGGAGGAAATAGGCGTAATAAATGCGATTATAGTGAGCGGTGGCAAAAAAGGTTATATTCAGCTATCGCAAGTAGCCGAAGTAGCGGCCCTCCTGCTGCTTCTAGTTCAGATATAGTAGGAACAGTTTAGAAAGTAAGAAGTCGCTACTGCCTACGCTGCAAAAGTTATATGGACAATAAATAGCTCAGTGATTTTAATTGAAAAGGTACACCCGCCCCCTTAAGAAGAGCACAAAGCCTGTTAAAGTGGTGTCTGTCAGTACCTGTAATGATATGAAGAAACAGATGATGTCATTTGTACTTGCTGAAGTTTGCCATGTTATACTCTCCAAGAAAGGGGCTGAATCTTCTTCACTTCCAAAGTGACGTACACACCTGCACGAAATGTGTGCAGCTTCTTAGCAATGCACAGTCTACATAACTTCACTAGAAGTATGCTCCAACTTCACTCGATCGCAACAACTTCGCTCAACGTTCATGAAGTATGACTTGCGAACATATTTTTCATGCCTACCGTAGTCTTTACTACACCAGTAGCTTAAATGAATAATGCTCTGTTGTACCTGTATGTAAAACCACCAACATCCGTTCACACAACCAAAGACCCAGTATCCTTAGACATCATAATATTCCCCATAGAACAGCAACTGGTTTCTGTTGTGTGCTAGTGTTGGGCAATATAGGGTTATTTGTGGTATTTTGTTCAATCTGGTACACTGTACACTCCCATGAGGAACTTGCAGTGTTCTGTGTACATGGCACCTTTCAGTGTCGACCACTGACAAGTGAATCTACGACATGGGGGAGTGCATTTGCCAAGTGACATTCAATTATTCAGTGTAGGTATATGCACTCAACCTGTGAACCTGTTTCAAGATGGCATCTCAAACAATCTCCTTGTGTGTGATGGCAGAGTCCTTCTGTGCCAAGTGATCACCTCAGTAAGGAGAAACAGCTAATTGCCAGGCAAGGCTGTCAAACTGGCTTCTTTATTTAGACACTTGGCTGTAATGGCTATACTGTATGTACAGTCACTTATGCAAGTGTATGTACCTACTACGTAAGTCAACCACTTGCCAAGTCAACCATTTGCCACATGTTGTGGCAGGCCTAAGCTGCAGTGTGCTAGTACGTGGACCTCACACAATGGCCTTGGACTTGGGCAATGTTTGTATAGTCCCACACTCTTTTCAGGGGCTGCACGTGTGCCTATATACGTATATATACAAACTCTACACAATGATTGCCAAATTAATCTGTAATGGCAATACTCTTGCCCAGGTGTGCCTCAAACGCCTGTATATAGTACGCTCAATCCCCTGTTGCCAATGCACACCACACACCACATAAAACCAGTGGACAGTGCTCACACCATTGTGGCATTGTATATATAGATCTATGCTCACACTCAAGCCACCTCCTGGCAAATCAGCCAAACACAACAATGACTTGGCTCTAACTCCAATAGGTCAGTCTTCCGTACTTAGGCATGTAGATAGCTATCACCCAATAAACACCAGCGAGAATGGATCGAGTGTGCACATACGTAACTATACAATGTGCTGTGAGGTATATACGTACGTACAGGTGCCTTGCTAGCTACACTCCCTATGTCGGGTAGTGTGTACACACTGACCAGATTTAGAGAGCTCCCAGACAATTATTCACTCACTGCCAGACAACGTACGTAGCTTGCTATGGTGCTACGCTGATGTGTAGCTGATGTGGTAGAGGCTCATGCTACAGCGTTAAACTGAACAGGGACGTGGTTGAGCAATCACGTAGCAAGGAGTAAATTGGAGTGAGACATTTCCACCTTGAAGGTCTTCGTTAGTCACTAAACTAGCTACTGTTGTCAGAGCGCCATTGAAGGGGCGCTATCGAAGGAGCGCCGTAGCAGAGAAGTATATAGTCAGTACTGCTGGGATCCCCCATTTAAGTTCTGGAAAACCCCCTTTTAAAAGTACCAACTATAGTGTGACCCAATCCAAGTGGTCCCCAATCCAAGTGTGACCCAATCCAAGTGTGCCCCAATCCAAGTGTGACCCAATCCAAGTGTGCCCCAATCCAAGTGTGCCCCAATCCAAGTGTGTCCCAATCCAAGTGTGTCCCAATCCAAGTGGGCCCCAATCCAAGTGTGCCCCAATCCAAGTGTGCCCCAATCCAAGTGTGACCCAATCCAAGTGTGACCCAATCCAAGTGTGACCCAATCCAAGTGGACCCCAATCCAAAACGTGTGACGCAATCCAAGTGTGCCCCAATCCGAGTGTGCCCCAATCCGAGTGTGCCCCAATTAGAGTGTGCCCCAATGCATGCAGTTCCACCTGTCCCTCAACACTTAGCCCTGTCTACTGCCATGAGTAGCAAGTTGGTGTGTTGTGACATGTGGCATGTTTGTGTGGTGTGCTAAACAGGTTGTGTACTTTACTGCATGTGTGTCACTCTTTGTCTCTTATCTCTGCAGGGGAGGCGAAGAAGCACAGAAGTGAGTACATGACAGTGTCCATTGTGTGTTGCATCCTTTGTTGTGTATAATAGTGAAGTGGCAGCCTCATCTACTTGTGGTTGTTACTCAGTGTTGGCACTAGGCCAAGTGACATTCAATTATTCAATGTTTGTATATGCACTCAACCTGTGAACCTGTTTCAAGATGGCATCTCAAACAATCTCCTTGTGTGTGATGGCAGAGTCCTTACTGTGCCAAGTGATGCCGCAGTAAGGAGAAACAGCTAACTGCCAGTTAAAACTGTCCTATTGATGACTTTTAAAGAAGCCATACTTCACCCTGTGAATACAGTTACAGGTGATGTGGTGATGTGGGGGGTATCGTCTGTATAAGGGTATCTGAAAAGCTGCCTCTGTATTAACAGAAGAGATTGCAGGTGACGGCAAGTCCCTTGCAAGTGATCTTCACAGTGGGGATCTGGCAGCTTCTAATCTGTGCTAAAGTAATAATAGGAGACATGCAGTCTGCAGGTGGAATGTTGGTAATAAACGTGTGAAAGACAGCATAGTTTACTTCACTGGTTAGCATGATGTTGTTTGACACATCACTCACCCTTGACAGCTGCTGGTTCTCATTCTTAACAAATAGTAGTAAATCTGACTGATAGTCTGGAACCATACTAGCTGGCCATAAGATGGACAGATGTCAAGTGTCGATGACCAAACGTTTGACCCAATCTAGGGTCCTCATCAGTGTCGATAAGGTATGTTGAATACACGGCAGGTGACTTTTATACATACGTAAATGAATGGGGTGGGGCATGGTGGGAAGCAACTCACTTCATGGTGTGTGTTATGTGTACACCATGTGATTAGTTACAGTATTTCCTGCCCATGTTTTTCCCGACATGCCTTTATTGCCACTGATGAGTTTGATCCTGGATTGGATCAAACTTTTGGTAATTGACGCTTGACGTCTGGCAATTTTGACCTTTGAATATAGTTTCGCTTGTTTCTCCTTCAGGCTTATTTGGATTACAGCTAGACCAGTACTAAACGAAAGACTGTGAACCTACGTATGTATACCTCTGTGTTACAACAACAAAACTACCAGAAAACTATTAGTACTAAGTTTTCTTGTTGTACCTTTAGAACGGAGCACTGTAGCAAGTTATCCCACATGGAAAAGTTTGATACTGCAATTGCACAGGGAGTGATGCCTTTTGTGTCTCTCTGGGCCTTTCCTAATTCTACCACACGAGCACTTACCGGTCTTTTTACTGATCGGCTTCATTTACACCGATACTTCTTGACAGAGTGAGTCATCACTAGCAGAAATCGTACGCAGTGCTGTACAGGTGTACTCTACCCTGAACGTACCCATCTTTGTGTGGTGTAGTGTCTTCTCTGTAGGGAAGGAAGAGGTGTATGTTAGGCCTACAGATGGTAGACCCCAGTGCATTGGTAATGGTCTTAGTAGAAATACATGATTCCATTTGTAGTAGTTACTACACTCTTTCAGTGGCGTATTGTGTTTACTGCACTGGCCCTCAGGCGCTTTGCGCCCTCGGGTCTCATGCAGTAAAGTACGCAATACGCCACTGAAAGCGTGTAGTAAGTGGTTTACCAAAAATAGCCACCCTGAAAATGTGTGAGTAGTTTGAATCATTGAATGCGCGGGTTGTGAGTTGCAGACTTGCAGTTGGTACCTAGCAGTGAGTCGACGTAGAATGTCCCAGTCTTCCAAGTGTTCTCATAGCAAAACAACAGCCTGCCACCCACCAAGCAGTTTGATTTCACCATGGTGGATGACGACTTCGAGAAGTTGCAACACGGCGTCAGTGAGGAGAATGTCATTCAGCACCCTTTTCAATGGTTGAGCTGCTGTGATCGTTCGTTGCGCTGGCCCAGTCTTTGAAGAGCTTCACGCATTTCTTCATGTCTGCGTTCGTTTCTTTAGGGACGAAACCGCGCTGCAACTCCTCGAAATCGTCATCCACCATGGTGAAATCAAACCGCTTGGCGGGTTGCAGGCTGTTGCCTTTGCTACGAGAACACTTGGAAGACTTGGCCATTCTACGTCGA
This sequence comes from Aplysina aerophoba, assembly GCA_949841015.1. Lineage (NCBI taxonomy): Eukaryota > Metazoa > Porifera > Demospongiae > Verongiida > Aplysinidae > Aplysina > Aplysina aerophoba. The sequence continues at coordinate 1,151,439 of OX465039.1, forward strand.
CTCACAGCGTGAACCTCAGACTGGGCCAGCACAAGGAATGAACACAGGTGTTATTTGACAAGGAAGGTGTTTGTGTATGTTCTAAGATGATAATGAGGTGTTAAGGGGCTCTCAAAGGTGTTAGGGGCATTTGGACAACTTACTGCACTGCAGTATTCTGCTACTGCATCAGCAGTGCCTTTGAAGTATGACCTCATCATTTGGTAAAGGTAGTTATTCAACCAAGAACCAGGCACATTTCGATATCCGTACTTGGGAACCACCTTAATACTGTTTTTGCATGGACCTGTGTTACTTACTGGTTTGATCGCGGTTGACAAACTGCCAAAACACATACTAAAGTCTCTCTATTAATGGACACTCAGTATCAGGAAGTCAGTGAAAGTGCCAGCAAAAGTCTTAAACAAACAAGTTGGTTTGAATGGTCATGTGTTCCTTTACACACTGCACATAACATTTTGGTCCATTTACTGTAGTGTATAACAGCAAGGTACCTCCAGACACAAACCAGCTCCACGGTTGACTCAAGCACTAGTTATGGGGTTGCTGTGATGGTGTTACACTCCCTTGCTAGAAATGGAGATAAGGGTGGAGCAAGAACAGCAGGATTCCTTCCAACTATGTAAAACCAACTTTCGACCAGGTTTTGTACCATGAATAACTCATATACGTATGTAGTTTGGCTCTGGGCATTGGGGTTTAAACCAGCCAATTTCTCTCTCCTTTGTGGGTGTAGCTTTTCTAACTCAGTATCAGTCACGAATGTGCAGCCTACTTGCAATTACAACTGAGAAACCAATTAACGCCCACATGTATATAAGCGTATACTTATTGACCACTCACACAAATTTCTACTTCTACACCTCGTGCACTACTTGGACACAAGTGGTACTAGACCACTCACATGTATTTGTTGTGTCCTCGGACAGCAGCTGATGATTTGGAGGTATTGACATGTGTGTCTGTAGGCTTCACATGTAGATCCATTTCAATGTGGTGGACAGTTGAGAGTGGGGGTAGCTTCTGAGTTTTGTTGAGGAAATTCATGGTGTTTCAGATGTGTGATGCAGTTCTGGTGTAAGAGGTCTCTGAAAGCAATTGACATATATACCTGGAGATGTTCCTTGTGGAGGAGCCATTCAATGCCACTATGGGCCTGCCTGGGTTGGCAGGTTTGTGGGGTTGGGAGCAGGTACAGACGGCTGTCCTTGATTGGTCTGAGGTCAGGAAGTTGTTGGTATGTCCAACTCAGCCCTCTGTGCAGAACATGGATTGAACATGCTCTTTTCACTTCTCAGCACATGTACGTGGGTTGCTGGTACAGTGGTGGGATCTGTATGTAGTTAGTTGAAGCAAACAAAGCAGAGGACATGAGGAAGTTCATCACAAAGTGTCCCCAGACTTCTGCAATGTGTCTATATTCTCCACTCGATTTGTAGTAAGAGTAGTGGTCTCTGTGACTGCAGTGAGTCATACCACATACGTACTAATGGTGCACACAGTCATCATTCTTCTAGCTGTTTACAACTTGTTCAATGCCAGACAATAAGCATGGTCAGTAGTGTGGTTTGCAGACCTTTGTGTTTGCATTACCTTTTTGTCCAAAGTTGAGCACTTTACTGTTCAAATTCATTGAATTGCAGTCCAATTGATGACCGAGGCACTTGCAGTAGAAGCCAGGGAAGCAGTATACACACTTGTATGCCTGTACCCGTATTACATCATTCCCTGCTGAAGTTACATATCAGCTGTCTTATACACAGCACATTGTACTGAGTGAAGTCATACATACGCTTGTATATGCTTATATAGTAGTATACGCTTAAATACTGCGTATATAAGCGTATACTGTATCGACTGGTTGTTAGGCGCATCTGCTGTAAGTGCATATCTTCTGTTAAGCACATATTTCTGTCTAGGTTTTCTGCTGTATTTGTTTAAGCGCCCACTGATTACCAGGGCTCACCTCTTCGCTAAGGAACAAATTATACAAATTCGTGAGGTGCATACTGATCACAACAAAGGTGAAACAGCAGGTACAACAGACGTTAGACAATGCTGCAACTACCGCGTGTCTATCGTGAGTACTGCTGTCTTCACGCTGCAAAGGTATATAAGTGCTCACTGGTAAAGGGGCTCTAAATGTCTTTGTAGATATAGTGCACACAAATCACGCTCTGGTGCGCGTGTTCTTGCAGTTCTTCTTAACTTTCTGTCATTCAGTGACGCTTCGATTCCTGTTATCAGCCTATGCAAATTGTCGTAATTGTCGACTACAACTATAGAGACTGGAGAACCCACAGCGGTTCTGTGGACTTGTTGATGGAGGGAGTATCATATAAGACAACAAAAGACAACGGTAGAAGGTAGCGTTTAGACAGAATTGTAGTGAATTTGAAATGTCAGTTATTTGTAATGAAGTGCGTTCTACTAGGGAAGGGTCATTTTGGAGACGTTGGCAGGCAACGTGAATGACAAGGTCCTTGGACACTATGGTGAAGAGGGATGCTACATCAAAGGAGACAAGGAACTCGTTGTCGTCTAGGGTTTTATGACGCTATGAATTTGGCAAAATCGGCTGAGTTACGGACGCTATACATACAGTACTTGAGGTCCATATGTAGTCTTTACTACACCAGTGGCTTAAGTGAATAATGTTCCATACTGTACCTGTATGTAAATCTCCAACGTCTATTCACACAACCATAGATGCCCAGTACCCTTAGGCATCACATACCCATAGAATGGCAACCGTTTTCTGTCGTGTACTAGTGCTGGACAGTATACCGGTACATTTGTTGTGGTATTTTATTCAAACCGGTATGTCAATGCCTGCACCTGATACCTAACTATTGAAACATACTGGTAAGAATAATATTAATGTGGTACTGGCACTGAAATAGTTTGATAGCTTGTGAGGGATTGAACAAAACTTCACCTAACATGTAATAACTACAGAAGACTGCCTGTAAAGTGCTTTACTGGCTATAAAACGCCCATACATATAAGACCTACTCTTACAAATCCTACATGTTCCATATGTACAAGGCAGCACCTCACCTCAGTGTGTTGGAGTTGGAGGGCTATTGGTTGAGGTGACAGGTATTACTCAACTTAACCTTCAACCTGCGAGTACAGACATTTTTCTAATGGCATGAAACTAAAGTCTACTTGTATGCCATCCAAGTGGGCCCCAATCCAAGTGGGCCCCAATCCAAGTGTGCCCCAATCCAAGTGTGCCCCAATCCAAGTGTGCCCCAATCCAAGTGTGCCCCAATCCAAGTGTGCCCCAATCCAAGTGTGCCCCAATCCAAGTGTGCCCCAATCCAAGTGTGCCCCAATCCGAGTGTGCCCCAATCCAAGTGTGCCCCAATCCGAGTGTGACCCAATCCAAGTGTGACCCAATCCAAGTGTGCCCCAATCCAAGTGTGACCCAATCCAAGTGTGCCCCAATCCAAGTGTGCCCCAATCCGAGTGTGACCCAATCCAAGTGTGCCCCAATCCAAGTGGGCCCCAATCCAAGTGTGCCCCAATCCAAGTGTGCCCCAATCCAAGTGTGACCCAATCCAAGTGTGCCTCAATCCAAGTGTGCCCCAATCCAAGTGTGACCCAATCCAAGTGTGCCCCAATCCAAGTGTGACCCAATCCAAGTGGGCCCCAATCCAAGTGGGCCCAATCCAAGTGGGCCCCAATCCAACTGTGCCCCAATCCAAGTGGGCCCCAGTGCATGCAGTTCCACCTGTCCCTCAACACTTAGCCCTGTCTACTGCCATGAGTAGCAAGTTGGTGTGTTGTGACATGTGGCATGTTTGTGTGGTGTGCTAAACAGTTTGTGTACTTTACTGCATGTGTGTCACTCTTCGTCTCTTGTCTCTGCAGGGTCACAGGAGGAGGCCCGAAGTGAGTACATGACAGTGGCCATTGTGTGGTGCATCCTTTGTTGTGTGATGCATCTGAAACAATAATCTTGTGTGTGATGGCAGAGCCCTTGCTGTGCCAAGTGGTTGGGCCACTGCGCCCAATAACTGACTGCTGGTGTGTTGTCACACTGGGATAGCCCAAGCTTCGACAGTGGGCAATAGTTCTTCTGCTAAATTTAACATAGTGCTTGATATTATAATTTACTAGCTGAGAACAGAGCAGAGTTTGCACAATCCACCTCAAACTCGCGGGCTCGTGCACATGCTAGCTGCCCGCTCAGCATACCAGCGCATAGTTCAAGCCTCAGACTACAGTGATTGGAGATGAAGAATCGTGGGTGGGGTTGGTGGCTGAAACTCTCGTTAGAGCATAGGTCATTGAGTTTGAGCGCCAGGTCTTGGTTCATTTTCTCCTGTTGCCACTTTCCTTCAAGCTGTGAAGTTAGCAAACTTGTACTAGACGATCACTGATTGTAATAGCCAGTATATTCAAGTGACACTGAATACTGCCTCTGTCAAAACAACCTACCAATTCCTCCCTCAGAATCTTCGCCCTGCCTCGGTACATCATGTGAACTTGATTGATATCTCCATCTTGCAAACATAGATTATCCAAAGCACTTGTGATTCGATGATCTATCCTCTCATCTTTCACTGACGCTCCAGACTGTTCACTTCAATGGTAGTTAAGCGACAATCGTAGGGGATTTGTTCATTCTGAGCGTACACAACTTGAGGTCAAGGCCCAGACTAGAATCGGCTCCAAGTAGACATTTGCCCTTTCACGGAAGTGAAAATACGTATCTATCTAGAATGCACAGAATTATACTGACTCAGTTAAAAATAAATGGCGGGGAGATCACATGTAACATTTAGTGCATGTCATAACCAGGTGAAGCGCTATACTATGGAACCTCTCCATAAAGGCCTCTCGACACCCTGCATGTCAGTTACTCAGTAATGTGTAATGGGTATAATGCATCAATGATGGCTCCACAACAAAGACAGAGCTGCAGTTTTGTTATGACTTCTACGTACCTAAGTGTATTATATACAATGCTATATTACTCAAACACATTGTATGTGTCTTTTCACCATTCACATACTTCGGTGATGAATGTGCATGTCAGGTACCCATTTAATGTGTAATGGTCATTTTGACTCCCAACTTATGCCATAGGTTTCTTGTACAACTATGTTCAAAAACTTTTGTCTCAAAATTACCCACGAATTCCTCGGACACAATACGTGTGGTGTTAATATGCCATTTTATCGTAGCCAGATTAGGGTTTTTACACTTACAGCTGGATGAGTTAATTTGGCTTTGAAGCGAGTCCAACGTACCTCTGCAGATGAATTAGTTAAGCCAGATTGACATCCGGATAAGCGCATTTACACTTTTCTGGATTAGCGTTAATCCAGATTCCAATCTGGATTAACTTGCCAGTGTAAATGGGGCTAGAATGACTGCAGTCATCACCAATCCCTTGCAGCAAGGAATACCACTGTGACACTGTTTCAATGTAGCAGGCTTGTTAGGTTCAACACTCTCTGTGATTAGCCATAGCAGTTCAGGAGTGATTACTGTATTGCCAATAACATTGGTAGGTACGTACTGTAGGTACAAGAGTTGACAGATTAAATTGCAATTTGCATTTGTAACTTACAAATATGGTATATGCTGACAGGGCTGCAACATGCTTTTGGACTGCCTGGTCTAACTCTACTCTACGCCAAGGAGCAGAGGATTTCCTTGTGGTTGTATAATGTGTGATTAACTACACCACATTCTCAGAATTGCTCATCTCCTTCAACTTCTGTAGATACTCAGACTTGACCTTCTCTCTGCCAAATCTTTCCAACATGTGGTAGTTTACCTCAACATCATTAATAGTGGTTGTACGAACCAGGCCGCATGTACGGAGGACAGAGTGGCTTCAAAGTTGTTGCTCTTGGGTAGCATTAAAGTAAGTGGACTGTCAGTAACGGACTCTGCCAGTAACGATCAGACGCTTTACAACGTTTGCTACACAATGACAGACACGTACATGGCAGTTTACGGTCCTAGTGAAATACCCAGTGTGAGAGCAACATAGTTTATTTCAAGAAATGGTGAGCAGCAAGCCACGTCATTTGCTGCACTACAAATTGAGTGCTTATTTGCTAACCATCAGGAGAACGGAAGTGGCTACGTATTGCTGTACTCAGTGCAAGCTACTGCAATTGTATCATGCTCAATCTGACACAACTGTTTCCAGTTCTGCCATTTTCAATCACATCAATGGTATTCATGTGACTGCAAACGACATCACAAAGGGCCTAATTGGTCCATGTTAGACAATTGTTTTGGTTACCGCAGATTTTGGCTGTATTTCATTAGTCAAGGCCAAGTGAATCTGCAGCACCACACGTGTACATACCCCACAATGTGCCACATTCTCTGGTATTCTCACCACAACAGCTGTTCCCTCACTACACATTACTACACATCTGCTTCTCATGCAGCACACAACGTTTTGGCTACATGACCTTTGTCTGGTGTGTGTTTACAGGCAGCCAGAGATGTGTTCATACCTAATGGCTAGTGACAGGTCAAGGTTTGGAGGCTAGAGGTGGCAGGGTTAAGGGCGACAGGTGGCAAGTTGGAGGCAGTCAGTGTTCATCCCTCTAGGGTTAGAAGTCTTGGACAGTGTCCTATACAATCAAAGGTTACTACACTGCTCCCCTCTTAGCTAGAACAGTCTGTCACAGTACATAGCAGTCTGGAGTCACTGTCTGGTACATCTCGCTGACATACCCACTTGTTCAATTTCACAAGGGATACCAATCCTCTCTACACATGCTGAACACTGTGAACAAAACCAAGTCTCCCGATGTAAAGCATCGCTCTCTTCTTGAATGATCCTTGTTATCCTTCTGTCATGCCTGGGCTAATGACTGTGGATGCCACATTAGGCTAGCCTCATACCTGACCCTGTCTGTCGGCCACCATTTTATTCACAGCCTTCCAGGGGCTGAAAAAGCCTGCACCCAAGACTATTGCATAGGGGGTGGATTTAGACAGCTTACCGCAGACTCATTAATGAAGTATACTAGTGCGGTCTTGCATAACCTTTCAATTAGGTGGATCGATCTACGCAGTACGAGTGATTAAGAGATGGTCATTCTGAAGAGATTTTGGTCTGGATACGTCTGCACTGGAGACAAACAGAGAGAGTGGTTCTGTCTGCAGCAAGGCTGTCATCATTCAATTGTGCCCCGATCCGAGTGTGCCCCAATTCGAGTGTGCCCCAATCCGAGTGTGCCCCAATCCGAGTGTGCCCCAATTAGAGTGTGCCCCAATGCATGCAGTTCCACCTGTCCCTCAACACTTAGCCCTACTTAGCTCACCTGTCCCTCAACACTTAGCCCTACTTAGCCCACTTGTCCCTCAACACTTAACTCTGTCTACTGCCATGAGTAGCAAGTTGGTGTGTTGTGACATGTGGCATGTTTGTGTAGTGTGCTAAACAGGTTGTATACTTTACTGCATGTGTGTCACTCGGCCCAAAGTGAGTACAGACAGTGTCCATTGTGTGGTGCATCCTTTGTTGCGTATAATAGTGAAGTGGCAGCCTCATCTACTTGTGGTTGTTCAACCACTTAATGAATCCCTACTCTGACAAATCCTACATGTTCCATATGTACAAGGCAGCACCTCACTTCAGTGTGTTGGAGTTGGAGGGCTATTGGTTGAGGTGACAGGTATTACTCAACCTAACCTTCAACCTGCGAGTACAGACATTTTTCAAATGGCATCAAAACAAAGTCTACTTGCATGCCATCCAAGTGTGCCCCATTCCAAGTGGGCCCCAATCCAAGTGTGCCCCATTCCAAGTGTGCCCCAATCCAAGTGGGCCCCAGTGCATGCAGTTCCACCTGTCCCTCAACACTTAGCCCTGTCTACTGCCATGAGTAGCAAGTTGGTGTGTTGTGACATGTGGCATGTTTGTGTAGTGTGCTAAACAGGTTGTGCACTTTAGTAACGATAGACTAGACTCAGATTGGATCCTAAAATTTTGCAGGTAAAAAACTTTCTGTAATGCTTCCGTGCAGCTAACGGCGGAATTCCTTTACAAGTTCTGCGGAGCGTCTCTTTCTTTTCCGCGGAATGTCTCTCCACTCTCTGCGGAGTGTTTGTCCTTCCCCTCCGTCTGAACTCCCCCCACAAACTTCTGCCTTGCTTCCTTGACAATACTGTCCATGTACAGGTTGAACAGCCATGGGGACATTACACAGCCCTGCCTCACTCCCTGCTCAACTTCGAACCAGTCTGAATTTTGTCCTAAAACTCTCACACACGCCTGACACCTCTCATACAGTGATCTCACTGCTCTGCCTAGTCTCCCAACAAGTCCATACAAGACTCCAACACCTGCCACAACACCTCTCTGTCTACCCTGTCATATGTTTTTTCGAGGTCCACACACCATTACCATTCTTTTATTCTTCTGAATGCTCTTCTCCCATAGCTGTCTGACAGTGAACAATTGGTCCACGCTACTTCTTTTCTTCCTGAATGCCCCTTGTTCCTCTAGGACCTTTGCTTCAGTGATGTGTCTGACCTTGTAGTCTAGTGTTCTTGCATACACCTTCCCTGGTATGCTCAGCCGTCACCATTCCACCACTTTGTTCTTTTTATGTCACTTCGAATCTTTCTTCTCCCCCACACAGCTTCAGCCGTCCCCAGGACACTCCCCTTAAACTCTCCCCATGCTCTTTCAATGTCTTCCCCAGTTAGATGCTTAGCATTGTACATTAGGTGCCCCAGTCTAGCCCGAAACCTCATCTTCCCTTCCTTTGTTCCCAGCCTTTCACTCCTCAGCTGACAGCTTCTTTCTTTTCTCTTCATTTTACTCCTTCCACAGGTAATCACTTTCATCAGCACCAGATGGTGGTCACTGCCAATTTCTGCTCCCCGAATCACTTTCACGTCATGTACCTCCTTTCTTAGGTCACCTCTCACCAAAAAGTAGTCAGTGATGGACTTTAGTCCTCTACCTGGGCATGTCCACGTGAACTTATGAATCCGCTTGTGGTCGTATTAGGTATTCATCACTTGCACCTCATTTTCAGCACTAAAACTCAGCAGCCTTCTCCCACTGTCATTTTCCACCTCCTCACCATGCTTTCCGATCACACCCTTCCATGACTCGGCTTTATTTTCTACCCGGGCATTGAAATCACCCATCACAATCAACTTGTCACCTCTAGGGACTCTGTCTACTGCCCCTTGCAGTTCCTCAAAGAAAGCATCCTTGATTCCGCCATCCTTATCGTCTGTCGGGGCATACACCTGTATGATCGATATCCACTGGCCCTCAATTCTCAACCTGATTGTAACACATCTCTCACTCACGTACCTCCAACTACGCAGTCGATCTTCCTGCTGTTCTGACACAATTAGACCTACACTTTTCGCTCTCCCTTCTGTCACTCCCGCGTATACATATTTTGTTCCATTGATCTCCCTCATGCCACTTCTCTCACCTTCGTCTCGCTGAGGCCAAGGATGTCCAGATGGTAGCGCTCCATCTCCCGAATTACCTCATTCTCCTTATTTTTAAGCGATCTAACATTCCAGTTGCCTATCCTAGATACTTGTCTTCCGTTCATGGTCGGCATTGTCCTCCTCCAAGGTTCGGTGGGCTGTCAATGGTAGACAAGAAGACCCAACGCGAGATCACTTCGCCACCATTTTCATCACAGGAAGAAAAGAAAGTGCTTGAACCTTTGCAGGGCATTGTTGTTGATTACATTTCTAAGGTTCATATAAAAGCTAGGGGGTTTAATTGGATGATTTCATACCACCTGTATTGCCTTGGGTTAAACTGTCGTATTGATGACCTTGTAAAGAAGCCATACTGCACCCTGCAACTACAGTTACAGGTGAAATAAACTTGAATGTCAGATATACTTTGAGCGACTTGCTCCCTTCCCAGAGCTAAGACGATGACCACAATAAGGAAAGCAGCTAACTGCCAGGCAATGTTGTTATGACGAACTTGTTTCCTTATTCATTGAACACTCGGCTATGGCTGTAAAATCATTTGTGCAAGTGTGAAGTATGTGTTTGTAAGCTAGCTACGGAACCAGTCACACCCCTTCGTCTCCAATCGCCCCTTAAGAACTTGACAAACTCCGAACACACGGACTAAAGTCTCTCTACTTATGAACGGACACAGTATAAGGAAGTCAGTGAAAGTGCCAGCAAACGTCTTAAAGAAGCAAGTTGGTTTGAATTAGTCAAATGTTCTTGGTTTGATCACAGTTGACAAACTGCCAAGACACATGCTGAAGTCTCTCTATGAACTGACACTCAGTATCAGGAAACCAATAGAAGTACCAGCAAAAGTCTTAAACAAGCAAGTTGGTTTGAATGGTCATGTGACTGCACATAACATTCTGGTCCATTTACTGAAGTGTATAACAGCAAGGTACCTCCAGACACAAACCAGCTCCACAGTTGACTGGAGCACCAGTTATGGTTGCTGTGATGGTGTTGCACTCCCTTGCTAGAAATGGAGATAAGGGTGGAGCAAGAACAGCAGGATTCTTTCCAACTAGGATGTAAAACCAACTTTCGGCTAGGTTTTGTACCATGAATAACTCATATATATGTATTATGGCTCTGGGCATCGGGGTTTAAACCAGCCAATTTCTCTCTCCTTTGTGGGTGTAGCTTTTCTAACTCAGTATCAGTCACGAGTGCGCAGCCTACTTGCAATTATAACTGAGAAACCAATTATCACCCACATGTATATAAACATATACTTATTGACCACTCACACAAATTTCTACTACTACACCCCGTGCACTGCTTGGACACAAGTGGTACTAGTCCACTCACATGTATTTCTACTTCCACACCTTGTGCACTACTCAGACACTAGTGGTACTAGTCTTACCTGGATGGCAGAGTGATATTCGAACTTATCTTATATAGGCCCATAGTGTCATGGTAAAGCCGCTGTAGTGTAGTACATTATAACTTACTTATGTAGTCTGCTCACTGCAAATTGGAGCTTTGTACATTTAGCACATTCATTAATTGCATCAGTGTGTAGTGAATGTCACCTTTGCATATATTATAGTTTTCTAATAGTTAAGGATTCTAGTACCTTTCAAGTTTAGGCCATTTCCATATAAAGGATAACTGCTATTATCCCAGCCCGTCGCTTGGATGGAGAGGCAACTGTGTTTCAAGCTGGCTACACACCCACTATTGGTAGCATGTTTAGTGACCTGCTCCCAGTATCCACTTGTCCTGCAGTTGCAGTCTACACCAACTACATGTCCAGTAGACATGCTTGGAGCAACCACAATAGAGTCATACATATGTAGCCACGATTTGCTGCTTCTCCACAGAGTTAATCGAATACCAATTGGATGGTTGGAACACACCACAGTCCAGCCCAGCAACAACATGTCATTGACCCGATCTGTCTGAAACAGGCTCAACGAGTTGAGGAGATATAGTACTCTGTGTATTTCATTACCTATGTAGTCTGAAGTCTCACCAATGGCTTAGTGCTTGACAAGTTTAACTCACTTCAGCCAGTGCTTGAACAAACTGGGTCACAGCCATTCAGGGAAACTCCAGGAGTGTGCTCATCCCAAAGAACGATGAGCGTATGTTGACTGGTGAATCCAAGAGAAGTAGTTCACACGGTTGCTCCAGTTGTTAACCGCCAGTAGTACTGGTATCTACTGGCACAGGCTGACACCTGTTTACTTGGAGTCACGTGTAGAAGGTCTAGAGTATTAGCTAATGTCCTCATGATGTGGTAGAGGCTCATGCTGTGCCAGCGAAACTTGTTTTTGAGGTACTGTACATTGAGCAGTTTATGTAGCAACAACAAAAGGAGGTTATTTGTAGGATGTTTCAACTACGAAGATCCTCATCAGCTGCAATACTGTCTTCATCAACTACAAAACTCTTTTGTAGCTGATGAAGACCTTCATGGTCGAAACGTTGTGCAATTAACCTTTTTGCTACGTTAACTGCTGTAACTCGGAATCATATGTCCTCAAAGTTTCAATTTATAGGTTTTCTATAATTGAAGGTGTTATTTAGTTGCATTCAATACATCACTCTTTTGAAGTTCTAAAACATAGGAAAGTATAGACTGTGACACCATAACTGAAGTGTGAAGCAGCACATCCCGTGTAGTTTCTCTGGTTTGTATCATTGCAGACGTATTTACAGTGTAGGATGTATTGTGGCAACTCCTGGCACCATGACTACAATTAGTGGACACTCGTTTGCACACCACTTGGCGCTAAGCAACTCTCCCCACAGGAACTGCATTCTTTGCTAGTCATTGCACACAACCTTCTGCTTCTGGTCTTCTTAGAGTGGCAATCAGCGCACCAAGAATGCCTCAGGAAGCACGGCTCAGTATCAGTGGAGGTGACACCGTCCATCTTTATAGGTCCCCCAGAATCGGGGAAGTCCACCCTGAAACACCTCCTGGTGCACAACAACCCAAGGCAGTCAAGACTGGCACTGCCTTGATGGATACGCCAGAAGTTGTCACCAAGTGGCCCATGCCAGAGGTAGTCACCAAGCAGAACGCCGAGGACTTCTCGTCTGTGCAATATGTAGTGGGGGAAAGCACCTCAGCCTGGCAGTTGGTTGACAGTGACATCATGAGGAAAGCACTGTGATCCAAACGACAGGTGCTTCTGGGCAGTTGACAACACAAAGGCTGGCTTGCCTGCAGACAAGGTGGATCCAGCATACCTCAAGTACATCAACAACCTGCGCAGCCGAATCCAGGAGAGGTCGATGGACATGCAAGTCAAAGTGCCTCTCACCTGGCTTCTCTTTGAGGATCTCACACACTTGTGTGAACACAGCCACTTCAGACACGACGAGCTGTATCAGTTTGCTCGCAATATGGGGTTTGTCAGAAATGAGGCAGATTTCAGGATGCTCCTTCACCTGTTCCACATCCTGGGTCTCTACTACTACAAGATACCCACTGGGAGCCAGCAAGACTAGCGAATTGTGTATACCAAGCCCAATGCACTACAAGATCACGTCGGATCTTTTGAATCTGGTACAACAGCAGCTTATGCATCAAGATTGTAGTGAAGAGGAGAGTAAGCATGTGAGGGGCATCATCGACATTCAGAAAGCTTATGAGAAGCTAGGAGCTGAAATGGGAAGTACCTACGCTGAAAGCCTTCCTGATGAAGATTGGTTCATCAGTCTCCTCACTGATCTCCGCCTGATCGCAACAAGAAAGGCGTCGATAGTTGCTATTCCCGATGGAGGTAGAAGCATAGGTTGGAGTATCTATGGTAGAAGCCATGGCATACGCACATGTGCCTTTTGCTGGTGCTTGGCATTTTGTGCTATATTATGTGTATATTGTTATATTAAAGTTATACTGGTAGTGGCTGTGCTTACCCATTTTCTACACTGGTTTAATACCTCACATCCGTCCTAATGGTGCACACAGTCATAATTCTTCTAGCTGTTTACAACATGTTCAATGCCAGACAATAAGCATGGTCAGTAGTGTGGTTTGCAGACCTGTGTGTTTGCATTACCTTTTTGTCCAAAGTTGAGCACTTTACTGTTCAAATTCATTGAATTGCAGTCCAATTGATGACCGAGGCACTTGCAGTAGAAGCCAGGGAAGCAGTATACACACTTGTATGCCTGTACCCGTATTACATCATTCTCTGCTGAAGTTACATATCAGCTGTCTTATACACAGCACATTGTACTGAGTGAAGTCATACATACGCTTATATACACTTCTATAGTTGCAGTTCTTCTTGGCTTTCTGTCACCACAGTAAGGAGAAACTGCTAATCTCCAGGCAATGCTGTCAAAACATACTTCTTTACTCGGCTGTAGTGGCTATACTGGCTACGAATAATGAGAACACATGTACATATAGGGGTAGCAAGGTTCAACATTGAGTTGATGATGTGTGGGGGTATTGATTGTATAAGGGTTTCTGAAAAGCTGCCTTTGTATTGACAAAGATATTGCAAATGAAGGCAAGTCCTCTTGCAAGTGATCCTCACAGTAGGGATCTGGCAGCTTCTCATCTGAGATAAAATAACAGATGTGCAGTCTGTAGGTGAAATGTTTGAATAAACGTGTGAAAGACAGCGTAGTTTACTTCACAGATTTGCATGATGTTGTTTGACACATCACTCACCCTTGCCAGCTGCTGGTTCTCATTCTTAAACAAATAGTAGTAAATCTGACTGTTAGTCTGGAACCATACTAGCCGGCCATAAGATGGACAGATGTAAAGTGTTGATTGCCAAACGTTTGACCCAATCTAGTGTCCTCATCAGTGGCAAGAAGGTATGGAGTACAAGGCAGGTGACGTATATGTAAATGAAAGGGGTGGGACATGGCGAGAAGCAACTAACTGCGTGAGGTGTGTTCTTATGTGTACACCATGCTATTAGTTACGTATTTTCCTGGCCATGTTTTTCCCGCCATGCCTTAATGTCACTGATGAGGACCCTGGATTGGTCAAACGTTTGGTAGTTGACACTTGACATATGTCCATCTTAGGGTCTGGCTAGTGCAGTGATGGTTCCAGATATCTGTCATGTCTGTACCTACCACTCAGAGATATTCAAAGTAGTAGTAAATCTATGAGATAATCAGGTTGATTCTAAGAGTAGTTCCAACAAGTAGCTAGTTGGTGTGATGTGCTGAACAGATTGTTGGCATCACAACATTTGTGTTACTAACTCAATCTGTCGTCTCTGCAGGGATGGAGGAGGAGGAGGAGGCACGACAAAGTGAGTATTTGATGGTGTTAACTGCATGCTGCATCTTTTGTTGTCTCCAGTGAGTGGACCAGCCTTAGGTACTGTACAGGTGTACTCTGCCCTGAATGTACCACCTTTGTGTGGTGCAGTGTCTTCTCTGTAGGGAGGGAAGAGGTGTATATTACGGCTACAGATGGTAGATTCCAATGCATTGGCCTTAGCAGAATTAGATGATGCCATTTGGGTAGTTATTCAACCAAGAATCAGGCACATTTGGATTTCCATACTTGGGAACCGCCTTAATGCTGTTTTAACATGGACCTGTGTTACTGGTTTGAACACGGTTGACAAACAAGGGTCAGTTTAAACTGTTTAAAACTCAGGAGGAGAAAGGCGACATGGGAACCCGTGATCTACGCTCTAACATGGAGTTTCAGCTACGTGAACTACGGAATCAGCCACGCTCCTTCGTCCCACATCGCCGCTTACAGTATGTGCTAGTCATGGGTGTGCCGAATCCATGACCGCTTAAGACCCGCGACCTCAAGGCTGGCACTTGTATCAATCCAACTCTTCTCCCACCTCCGGTGTCCAAAACTCTTTGGAGACGTGATGTCCTCGTGCGCAGCTGTTGATGGCGAACTCTATGCCGATGATTAAACGCACGTTTAGCTGCAGGGCTATGATTATGCAATAATTATGACATCGTGCTACCAGGATGTTTTGGCAGATGAAATCTTGGCGGGTTGCTCTCAAAACCGCCAATCCGCCAAAATACATTCCCTGCCAAAATTTCTGGCCACAGGGTAGTTGCATACAGCAAACTGGTATGTACCACTAAATGTAGGCTGTTATCAGTTGGCAATGATGTGAAACAGTCGTAGGAAGTACTTCCCAGCTAGACTCTAACTAGCTTTCCGTCTCTTCTTCAAGCATCAGTTCACAGAGGGAGAAGCTTTGCAGCCTTGCACAATGTTTGGCACTTGTTCTTTCGTCGAGCGAGTAGCCAGGGGAGGCAGAAAGGTAGTCAGGATGTAGATGAAGGACTGCTAAGCTTGTACTGAAATGCTCATAGGCATTGCCCACTTGTAGCAGCTGAACAGACGGTTAAAGCCCACACCTTCACATTTGACGCATATATGCATCATTGGCACTTTCGCGCATTCATTAATTGGACGCATGCATGCGTCATTGGTAACTAAAGGGTTAATGATGTGAATGCGGCTCAATGCTATTGTTTCTAATGTCTGTAATGAGTGTGTGGAACATCTGAGGCGAGTCCTTGGCGTGTCTACAGTAGCTGTACAACTGTTTTAATATTGCAGATCGCTGCGTATCTGCTTCTCATGAAGTGACAACTAGCACATGAGGAGCCCCTTGGTGGGCTTGGTCGACATGGAAGTGACACAGAGTGTCTTTGAAGGCTGACTCTGCAGCACTGGTCATCGTGGGATGCTGTAGCTGTTTCTCGTTCTTAGCAACTAGATCTGACACGTTATGGCTGCATGGAGACAACGATGGGAATTAACTTTGGTGGCTTGGCAGTGAGATATTTGGACCTTACTCATCTTTGTCAGTCCCAAAACAGTTTTGTGACTGACAAAGACCCTTGAGGTGAAAACCTCTCATTGTAATTTGCCCCTTGCTATGTGATTGCTCAATAATGTACACAGTCAGTTCACCACCTTAGCATGAGCCTCCATCGCATCAGAAACTGTCATATTTGTACATGTGTTCATTTCACATGCGGCTTGGACTCCATAAGTAGTATAGGAACAAGGGGAGTAATAACATTTCCACAAAAGAAGTAGAAATGTAGGAATGGTGCACTGTGTCTCTGAAAACATATGTAGTTGCAATTGCAATGAAAATTAACCACTTCAGGAACAAGGAAGGGTATATACTTCATGACATTGTAACAACCCAGATCAACATTGATGCCAGCTTCAGGACACCTTTGATGTGCCTAAAATACAGCAAGCTACTCTGACCTTCATCTGCAGTGACATTCTGAGAGGGGTTCCGCAGGGATCAATACTGGGTCCCCTGCTTTTTACACTGTACGTGAACGATCTGCCACAGGTGGTGAGGCACTCTGACATCAAACAGTATGCTGACGACACAACGGTCCACCATGCTAGCGACAATGTGAGTGACCTGTCAAAGAGCTTGAATGCTGATCTTGAAGGGGTAGCAAGCTAGGTGGAACAAAATGGTTTGAAACTGAACGAGGCAAAGACACAGATGCTTCTGCTTGGCAAGAAGAAGAGAGCTAAAGAATTGGATTATGTTAATGTTGAATTGAAGGGACAGAAAGTAGACAGATGAGGCAAAGTGAAGTACCTTGGTGTGTGGAATGATAAAGACCTGAGCTGGAGAGACCACATTGAGGCTGTGAGGAGGAAGTGCTATGGTGGACTTGCAAAGATCAGCCACCGAGGGACAGCTTACCAGCAGTGACTAAGAAAAGGGTCTACAATGCCTTGGTACTCCCTCATCTGGACTACTGTTGTGTGGTGTAGCAGGAGTGTGGGAAGGTGTTGCAACGGAAGCTAGAGAGAATTCAGAACTATGGCATGAGACTGATCTGTGCCAAACAAACCACCTAGAACACTGAGTGAGGACTTGAGAAAGAGGCTGAGGTGGACATCCCTAGTTGAGATCAGAGAGATTTTTAGATTAACTCATATTCATCGATGCATTCACAATCAAGTACCAGGTTATTTGATTCAGTGCGGACCAATGAGAGCTGGATGTCGATTTACAAGAGCATCGCAGAAAGTGAATCTAAGGTGGGTCCATTCAAATGTTGGCTGGAATTCTACTTATATATTTCTTAGGGGCACAGGGATGGAACTCCTTATCAGCGAATCTACGAGAGATGGAGAGTATTAGATCCTTTAAAGCTGATTTAAGATTTCACTTTAATCAGTCTCCCACTTGTCTGTGAACTGCAGATTGTACCTAGTTATTTCCGTGATAACAATGGCTATACGTAACAGCTATATGCATCATGTTCTGTTCACTTACTTTACTGTACTGATAGTTCAGGACTTCCTGGAACACCAGCCACTGGCTGAAGGGACACTTCTATTAAAAAAAAAGAAAATTGTACATAATATGGTATTGAGGACAGGTGTGCCCCAGTGGACTGGCAGAGTACTATCAATGTAACAATATTTATATAAAACGGGCAGCAAAGCAAAGTGTGGAAACTACAAGCTGAGGAGATTCTGGTCAGGAATGAGGGCTAAGGAGAGGGAGACAACCCCACACATTAGGGAACTAGACGGAGACCTAGGGAACATTTTAATAAGCTGGTAATGCAGGAAGTGGAGCAGAGGTTATAGCGGATGGAAAAGGCACAGAGTGATGAGGGAAGGATAGAAGTTAAGAGGGCAGTGAGAAAGCTGACAAGTAGGAAGGCAGGTGGGGTGTGTGGCATACATGTAGAGATGGTGAAGGTTGGAGGATGTCCAGTGGTGCAGTGGTTGAAGGAGCATTTGATGTGGCTTGGAAATGTGGAAAGACACCTCATGAGTGGAGGGAGGCTATTGTTTTGTTATACCTATTTACATGAAGGGCTGTGGAGCAGCGTGTGGTGAATCAGTCCACTGAGCATGGTGGGTAAGATTTACATATGTGAGGGTAGTTGTGACAGACTGAGTTTGCTAACAGGTGCAGTATTGATGGATAAGCAGCAAGGTGGTTTCAGGGTTCTCATGGCACTGAGTCAAGTTTCAGATTTGGAAGGGAGTCAGCCAGGGCTGTCCACTGTCCCCTTGGCCCTTCATCATCTTTATAGATAGGATGGGGTCAGAAGCAAGGAAGAAGGTCTATGATAGTGTACGGTTACCCACAGGTGGCATAGAGGTATGTCTGTGGATGGCCTCATATACAGTACTGATGGCAGAATTGGAGGAAGCACTACACGTAATACGCAGGAGCTGAATGAAAGACTGGATGAATGGGAAATGAGGAAAACTGGCAGAAGACAAGGAGTTTGTGGAATGGAAGGAAACAAGAGGTGTGTGATGTTGTAGGTAAGGGTCAGAATGTGAAAGAATGGCCTCAATGAACTATACCGTGCAATGTTTAGTAGTATGGGAACGTGGATAGCAAAGTGCAGCAAATCGTAGAAAGTAGAGCAAAACATAATCAAAGATGATTGGGGCGGGGCCATTGGGAGCACGTACAGTGCCAGGAAGGAAGGAATTAACCAAGGGTACCAAACTGACAGTGGTCACTGCTGTGGTGATACCCACCTTGACATATACGGATGTGAAGCTTGGACTCTACAGGCAAGGCGCAAGGGGAAAATACAGGCTACGCAGATGAGAGTGTTGTCATAGAGGGGGTGTCAAGATTGTTTAGAATGAAGAAGCCGAGTTTAGGGGCATACCAAAGTAGGAGGTACGTAGTTTTGGATGTTTATATGTGGTGGAGAGGTGGATGCAGAATTGAAAGCAAAGGGTAGAAGAGATGAGTAGCAATAGAGTGACGAAGGAGGTTTCTGATGGAGCTGTGAACACCCAGGAAGAGATGGAGCTGTGACTTCCATTAACAGTACACTAAGTAACATGCATACTACCAACTAAGGTAGAATAGATTTATACCTAGTTCAGTCCTTCAGGCCTTTACTTGTAATCAGGGTGACCTCCCACATTGGAGAATAACTCACGTTTTATCAATTGATAAATCGTCCAGATGGGTCGCCATCACCCTACGCCAAGTAGGGCAAACTCTGGTAAGGGAAGTCATGTCCCCAGACCCGTATGCAGCGTCTCATTTGGAATTGGCAATGAGAGAGGCAGGGGCAGTGGTCACCTCAGGTGAAGCGAAGAATATCACCAAGTATGCTGAGCTGGCCAGGACGCACCATGTGACCCCCTTGGCAATGGAGACATCTGGAGTGTTTGGTGAAAGGCTCGTGAGTTTTTCAATGAGCTGGGTAGACAGATGATTCAGATCACAGGAGGCCACTCACCAGATGTCACATGACCCAGCAGATCTGAGTTGCCCTTAGTATTATTATTATCTATAATATCTGTCTCTGAGTTTTCTGAGCAATTCACGTAGCAAGAAAGGAGGTTGGTAGTAGGACGTTTCGACCACGAAGGTCTTCATCAGCTACAAAACTGAAGGAAATACAAGAGTGACTGGACTTGGGTACAGCAACCATAGGGTGTTTGATGATGACCTGGGTGTGTTGACAGGTGATGATGACTATAAGTAATTGAGTGAGGATGATAGTAAAAATATAATTAAATTAAATAAACTACAAATGAAATAGTAATAAACATAAACATAACATGTACATAAAATGCCCAATATTGAACCCACCATAATCACTCCCCCCCTCCTTCTCGTTACTCATCATAATGGCATTTTATGTTATGTTTATGTTTATTACTACGTATTTCATTTTATCTGTATTTTATTTTATTTCTTTTTATTTTATTTTATTTAATTACATTTTTACTACCATCCTCACTTAATTACTTATAGTCACCATCGCCTGTCAACACACCCAGGTCATCATCATCAAACACCCTATGGTTGCAGAGACAGTCTGCTGCCGTAGCATGAGCCTCTACCACATCATCTATAATATCGATTGCTTTTTCCATGCAATTGCAACTACACATGTGTTCAGAGACACCGTGCATGATCTCCACATTTCTACTTGTTTTTGTGGAGAACGTTGTTACTTCCCTTTATACTAATATAGTATCATACAGTACAGTACTAAATTTCTTGTCCTCATAGAGTTGCAACTGGCATATAAGGAATCCTTGGATAAGCATGGCTCAGTCTCAGTGGAGGTCACACCTTGCGTCATAGTGGGTGCCTCAGCAACGGGAAAGTCCTCCCTGAAGCACCTGCTGGTCCATGACACACCCAAGGCCGTCAAGACAAGCACTGCCGTAATTGACACACCTGCTGTAGTCACTGTTACATCCGAGCGGTACATAGTGGGGAAAGGCACCTCTGTATGGCAGCTGGTCGACAGTGATGTCATGGGGAAAGCCATACAAGAGTGTGTCACTGCTAAAGCATATGATGAAGATCAGTATTTGGAGCCGCTTCAAAGTGCTCAGAGGGACATAAGTGCGGCAACGGTAGATTGCAACAGTGGGAGCAGTGAGGCTGTTGCCGTGCTAGATGTGGAGCACTCACTTTTTATGCAAGAAATGAAAGGGGGATGTAAGAGCATTCATCTGGAAGATGCCTCCTTCATCCACCTCTTTGACACGGGAGGGCAACCTTCCTTCCAGGATGCCCTCCCCCTCCTACTGGATGTCCCCTGTACATACATCCAAGTGTTCAACGCAGCCCAAGACCTGGACCAGCCCGTACCCATCACCTACCGCCGTGATGACCGCACAGAGGAGACCCTCCCACCCAGCACAGACACAGGGTGGGAGATGATGCTGCGCTCCTTCTCCAGCATGCACACGATGGCCAAAAAGAGCCCCAGAGAGCTGCCGTCTTTTCAGCAGGAGGAAAGTCAGTTGCCACAGCTGCGCATATTTGTGGTGGGCACATTCAAGGACCAGCTGGTTAAGAAGGAAGGCAGGCTCAAGGAGGCAGTCCAAGATATCAGCAAGCACCTGAGAGAGTTGAAGGGAAAACCATACTATCACTGCATCCAGAAGGACACAGCGGGCCAGCCATGTTATCTCATCAACAACATGGCAGACAAGGAGGATGACAGAGCTGACGTCAACAGCCTGCGTAAGCACCTCTCTTCTACAAGGTCGTCTTTGAAGCTGAAGGTCCCTGTGATGTGGTACGTTTGTGAACAAATCACCCAGGGCACTGCACAGAAATTTTTGAGGTTCCAGGACCTGAAGAACTTCTGCCTGAAACAGAAGTTTATTGATGCGAATGGTGCAGAGGAGCAGTTCCGCTCCCTCCTGAAGCTGTTTTCCCTCCTCGGCTTCTATGCATTCTTCGACCTGAAGGATGTCCCAGATGAGGCCAATTATGTCTGCACTGACAAAGGGAAATTTGTGAGGGAGGTGTCAAAATTGCTTGCCGTGCAATTTCTTCAAGCCCCAAGGTGTCATGCTGTGGAAGTCTTTAAGCAAAATGGCATCGTCTCCAACAATGCAGAGCTGTTTGAGGAGCTGGGAATCATGGAAGAGGTGGACCGAAGGTGGTTCCTTGCAGCCTTGGAACATGTTGGACTGCTGGCACGCTATGCATCAGCCACCGACCATTCCACCTCGTACTTCATGCCGATAGCCCTCCCTCAGGGGAAGACGAAGCTGCCAGACTGTGGCTGTGTGGCCTCCCTCTGTGTCGCCTTCACATTCCATTCCCCCGACAACCCCTTGGTCTACTCAGACCTCCCCCGAGGGCTATTCTGCCGACTTGCAGTGGAGCTCAGTAAGGGGCCATGGGAGCCCGTTCCACAGGAAAGCGATCGTACCACAGTCAAATTTCTTTCAGAGACGTTTGACTTGTACCTCACAGAAGCACCAGGATTCATCCGCCTCACTCCTGTCCTGGTGGAGGAGTTGGAGGGGAAGGAACAGCTAGCAAAACTGCACACGCTCTGTAGTGAAATGTATGACACTCTTCAAAAGAGCATCCTTCCTTCAGCTGTGGATGTGCTGGGAGAGCAATTCACCCAGACAGCCAAGGTCACATTTGGGTTCGAGTGTGACTGTGGAACAGTACCCCATCTAGCCACCCCAGTGGCAGCAACGGGAAAGTCCCTAATCTGCCAATCCACAAAGAAGCGTCGTCATAATAGCCTGAAGAAGGAACAGATCTGGTTCAGCCCAGTAGAGAACACTGAGGTGAGGAGCTGAAATGGTTTGCATTTACATATGTTACATATTTGGCAGTGCTGATATGTTCAGTTGTGTTCAGTGTTGCAATTCTGAATCAGTTGTACCATCTATAGTCAATGGTAGCTCATGATTGTGCATAAAGTGTGGTTCACTCCTTTGGGTCCTTCCACATGCACGGGTGTCACAGTCTTGCTTGTATACGTATGTATGCGTATTGTGTATATATGTATCCTGCTTACTACACACTGTCTTCTCTTGTCCCCACAGCTTGTGAAGATAGCTGGATGCAACATGTGGGTCATGGAGGAGATTGATGGCCCCTCCAGTGACCCACCTCAAATGGGTCACCCACGGCAGAAGGTGCACGCTCAGCAGTACCCAATTTCCTCATTGGAAAGGAGTGCCGTGTCGCCACAGAAGTATGGTACGTTACTACTGAGTTGGTGTGTGTGATAGAGAGAGATGTCGTGCAGTTACAGTACCTGTCTGGTGTTGTGAGGAATGTGTTTGCCGTTGGATTTCCCCTACACGTCACTCTACTAACATAGCCCAATGCTGTGTTAATGTCAAGGAGTTGCCAGGAGTCTAGGCATGTGATTCTTGTTCTGTCGTCATTGCTTTACTGCAAGTGCCCACTGCCTTTACTCCTGGCCACCATAAATATGATTACAGCACTCACTGTCACTTCCGTTCACTAGACCTGTTATGGTGTGCTCCGTCCACATGGACTACACCCTGCTAGGTCTTATGCTGAGGCACACTGTACAGTAATACAGCTAAATTCCACTTACTGGTGTAGTCAGCCCTTGTTTTGTTTGCAGTCTCTGCACTTTGTTGCGTCTGTTGAATGTGCTGAAGGTGTGTTGGTTGTCTTTATTTCTTACACACACAGAAGAGACTGCCCCACCACAGCCTACCCCTCAGCCACCACAGCCTACCCCTGACCAAGGTGAGTCGACACCAGCGCTCTCGTACAGCAACCACACGCACCCATTGCACCCTAAGGTGCATATAATGGAGGGCCTGAGGTTGGGCAGTGTGTTCAAGTGAGCCATGTAACTTCCAGTGTGCTTCAGTTCTCGTCTCTTCTGTGCAGCTAAACGAGTCCTTGCGTTCTTTCGCGAACTGTTCATCGGTGAAGTGGCATCCAAAGACATTGTACATGATCTTCAGCACAAGGATATCATTCCATATGGTGTTCTAACAGCAGTCATCAGGGAGCATGACGCAGCCCTGCAAAATAGGATCCTATATGCACACCTGGAGTCAACGTGCACCTGGGAGTCCTTGATGACACTCTGTGAGACAATCCTTGCAGTGCCAGGCAACCCAAGGATGAAGAGATTTGGTGAAAACATGAAGAGTAAACTGGAGGGTAAGTGGCGTGTGTTGCGCACTGCATGCATGTGTTTAGTGTGTACTGGCATGTAGTGTGTGCTTGTCTGCAAGACATAATGGTGAGCTAACATGGTTTGTTTGTTTTAGGTCTGTTTCTTCATTTGTGTTATAAATTGTCATGTTTGTCCAAGCCCATGTCTGTGACCACCAGTTCTTGAGATGTATCAGTTGTGTTCTTTTCTTACACTCGCAGAAGGGACTACCCCTCTGCCACCACGGCCTACCCCTCAGTCACCACAGCCTACCCCTCAACCACCACAGCCTACCCCTCAGCCACCACAGCCTACCCCTCAGCCACCACAGCCTACCCCTCGGCCACCACAGCCTACCCCTCGGCCACCACAGCCTACCCTTGACCAAGGTGAGTGGACGCCAGCACTCTCTTTCAGCACCCACACACACATCATTGCACCTTAAAGTGCTCACACTCCACACACAGACCATGTGAGCACATACACATAGTGGAGTAGAGGAGCAAACAGCAAATGATGTCACAGTTTGGCAAATATGGTCACCCCTGAGCATATAACAGCTTCGTAACAGCTCATGTAGTAGGACCGTGTCACCGCACAAAACTGGTATGCATAGTATGCATCATTAAAACGTAACAATAGCCGAAAACTGTCAACAAACAGTTTGTGGTTAACAGATAACGGATAATCATTAACAATTATTGGTTATTGTTTAATGGTTAACTGTTATTCATCAGATTTGCTATAATTTACGAACAAACAGTGCACGCGTAGGTTACGCTTCCAATTCTAATATGAACACAAGTGGATGCACATGTACTGTACATGTGCAAGAATCTGGTAATTGCTGCTAGTATGTCGGAACAATGGGATGTGCGAATGTGTTAACTTTAGTTTGTGAGCAAACGTCTGCACTCAGAGAATGGTTTGGAGGAAAAAGGAGGTCTTAATTTAATGGACAAAGCACTTTCGTTGCTGCATGTTTGGAAATACTGGGGAAAAGTGAAAACTTGCTGGAGTGGTTAGCGCCACAGTAGGCAGAATAGAAGAGAAAAGCAAAGGAAGCGTGAGGAGAAATGCAGAAGAGGTTTTAGAGATAACGTCTGAGGAAAGCACGGAGCACGGAAAAAGGTGGGGACAAAGACAGAAATAACCAGCACGGCAGCAAAGAAAGCAGGGGCGAGCGTAAAGATGAAATAGGCAGAACAAAGAAAGACAAACAATACGAGCGTGCATACATTTTGTAAAAAGGGTAGTTGCAGTATAATTATTGTTAACACTTACTTGCATGTGTACTTGTACGTGACTCAAGTGCACACGCAAGGTGCACGGTCATAATGTTTGAGCGGCACAGTATGCACTTCAGGTGGTATTAGTGGGCTGGAATTTATGGGAAGGGACCCACAAATATTTACCTCCTGAACTGCTGTTCTTTGTGAATAACGCAGCTTATTAGAAGGTACTGCGCACGCACCTATCTTTGCGAGCATCTACCAAGTGGCAGGTTCCAACAAGACAACGTGATGATCCATTACCCTCGTGTCTGATTAGAACCCCCACAATCCACTGGGGAACATCCATAGCGACAAATGAGTGAACTCCGATACTACCGATGATACGAGACTTGCACCCTCTCGGAATGTGGCACCTATAAGTATATTTTGAAAAATATTATCGTAACAGGTAAGTGTTAACCGATATTTGCAACAGTTACTGTTAACCGTTAGCAGTAGAAGGTTAACTGTTAGGCAGGTTTCAGTTACCATTTAGCATTTCTGACGCATACAGTATGTTGATACCGAGTCAGTGTATGATAGAGAGGATGTTGGTGTGGTGAGGGACCTGTTAGCTGTATGCTCCCTCCCTACGCATCTACATCCCTCTATGTCACCATCACACTAGGCCCTATCCTGTCCAGTAGTTGTGTTCACAGCTGATGCGTATGTGAAGTGTAGTTTTGCAGTACAAGGCTTGTGTGTTGGAGCTGTGGTGGGTGGTGTGAGTGTGTGGACGAGAGTGGTGCTGTGTAGTGTAGTGGAGGTGTACATCACTACAGTGTGTTCCATTCCTCCTCTTCTCACCTCTTCAGCAGATTCACCACAGAGTGACGATGCCATCTTGTCACAGAAAGTGTATGGTGAGTTGGTTATCCTTGTGTCACTGTGGAAGAATGTGAGTGTGAAGAGTGCTTCTTCCAATGCAGATCATTCACGCCATCTCATGCTCTTGAGAAAGTATGTCAGCAGAAGAGCTGCAGGCAAGGGGAGGGCAGTCCTTGAAGGAGTGGGGCTCGATGCACCCACAATAGTGGCATGCTTCAGTGCTCATCCCCAGAAGGAAGAGGAAGCAGTGCAGGAAGGACTGACCAAATGGTGTGGTGGCAGCAGTGGTTTCCAGCCTCCCACATGGGGAGTGCTTGTTGAGGCCATTGAGTTTGCAGAGTTAGCCCAGCAGGACATTGACGGTCTCAAGGCGACACTTGGCCTGTCAGGTACATCATTACATTGACATGCTGCTGTATGTGTGTGTGTGCTTGTGTTGTGTGCAGCAGTGTGTAGTGTGACGGTCTCAAGTCAGCTCTCAGCTGACCGGCCGGTAATGGTATGTGTTAGTAACGTAGTGACTGTGACTGTGCTGTGAGATGGGGTGATGTGAGCTAGATCTGTTTCCTGCTCCATCTACCTGCATGTGCCCACTGCACAGCACTCCACCTCTGTCCACTTTGTCTGCTCCTTCTACAGCATCTCCTCGCTCCTCCCACAACAATCCCTGCTAAGAGTGCAGATCGATGCAATCTGCAAACTTGCTAGTTGACACTGTATGTAAGTGTGTGTTTAAATGTGTATGTTCGTCTGTGTGCCTATACATGTGTATGTTGAATAATGGCATCACAATATAGTCATTAATTATTTTTGTGCAGTGTGCCCCATGTTATTTTTAAAGTTGGAACGTTTGTAAGCTCTATATATTGGTAGGACATATATGTAATTCTAGAGTTTGATGTCTTTAATATTTTTGGGGGGTTGTATACCCAGTACATATGTAAATACAACAGTTATTCTGTGATTGATTTAGCATGCATGACTGTGGTATTATATTTTATGACTACGATAAAAGTACGTATAATTCTAATTTTGTTATACCAATTATTACTTTCTATCATGTATAATGTGTGTCATACTTAATTATGCTGAACACATGTGCCTCCTTATTGTAATACATAATTTAATCTGTAATAATTATATATAACAGTATGATTCTAATATTATGTTTTAGGCATTGTTTGCTGTATGTACTGTACAAGAGGCAAAAAAGGCATGCAGGGGAGACAGGTATACACTATACATTGGGTACACTGGGAGCAGAACATCACACATCTTTGCCTCTCATATACATTGGCTGTGGCACCAGCTGATACCTAAGGACAGCCACTGCAGTGAGGACCTGTTGCGATTTGAGGAGGGAGGGAGGATGTACAGTGTGGGAGATAGGACTCTGACAAGCAGAGATCTAGAGGCCTGGAGGAGGAGGGTGAGAGGAGTGTTGTGGGGCACAATTATAATATATAGGACACTGTGTCGTGTACAAATTGACATGTAGCACACAAGTGGACACACACACGCATACTTAACATACTTGACCACCCACCCACTCACCCAAACCCACTGCAACAACCCCTTGGTCACCATGGAATGCATACTGATTGGACAGACTGTCCCGTTACATGTTCAGTAGGACCACTCGTTTCAAGGAGTGACCTATCATATCAATACGTGTACAAGGGATGGCATGTGTGAGGTCTAATGAAGGGAAGGGAGTGCACACATGCCTGCTGTGGAAGTGATGAAGAAGCCACGTACATAAGTGTGTCAGTGAGTACAACTACATGCAAAATGTAGGTGTGAACAAAAGAATCTACATTGCATGAACCCACTGTGAGATTCAATGATTACCATGGCAACATTAATGCTGTTGAAACACTACTCCCCTAAGTCACAGCTCCACTAGATTATCTGGTACGTATCAGAGAGTGCCAGAAACACACTTAGCTGCATGGTCACTTTGTTTAATTTAGTGTTTGTGTATGCTCTGTCTATGCCATACACATGCATGTGATGCCTGTACTCCACGCCTGTGTATGGCTATACACTTGGATACAGCCTGTGTGGGAGAGGGTGTGTGTGTGGTGTGTGTGCTGCTTCGGTACGGATGTTTCGACAAGTTTGTATGTGCCTGGTCCAGGGGTCTGGAAGGAAGGGAAGGGAAGATGATGCGAATTGCCACACACAGACACACACACACAACTGGTGATAACTACCAACTTTGTCAGTACAGTCATCGGATACACAGCCATGCACAGACAACAGAGCACACGTCTACCAAAGTACACACCACCACTGGATCATCACAATAGAAAAATAACTAAGTCGTATGTGCAGAAGGTCCATGTACTAAAGTGATCATGCATATGCATGTACGTACATATGTATATGTGCATGTATGTACTTACATATGTATATATGCATGTACGTACTTACATTTGTATAGATCCCGTTGCCATGGTAACGTGCGTCTAAACGATGATTCTAAATCTCATAGAATCATTCCATAGCTTGGCGCGTGACGATAAATCCCATATACGTACGTGGCGGGCAGAGTGCGCGTGACGATAAATCCCATATACGTACGTTGCGGGCAGAGTGCGCGTGACGATATATCCCGTATACGTACGCCGCGGGCAGAGTGCGCGTGACGATATTAATGACGTCATCCATACACAATTATTATACATAATAGACAGAAGTGTAATAATATTAATAATAATAATAATAATAATAGTAATAATAATAATAATAATAATAGTAATAATAAAAAATAATAATAGAGTCAGAAGTCACTGGAGTTTCTTCTACCTCTTGAGGATCTTGGCGTCTGCTTCATGTTGCCTTTCTGTAGAACGTCCATACACCCTAAAGCGTCCAAAGAGCGATGGCCTGTTCTCTCTTGAATTATGTTTTCAGGGACGTCGGCTTTGAATAGAGCGGTGGTAGCTGTGAGCTGTTGCGCGGAGAAACGCGACCTTTTGCTGGAACTGTAGGCGCTTCAGAGGCGGAGCTTGAGCCCGAAAGGGAAGCTCCCTTTTGGCAGGCGACACAGGAGCCAACGCCGAACTCTCTTTTGGCGACGCAGAAGCAACCAGACGTTCCTGAAGCCATTCTAACCGAAGAAGCGGCGTTCTAGACGGCGTACGTTGCCTAGAGGACCGGGTTTGTCGCCAATCAGTAGAGACGTGATTGGGTTAGTGAGTCGTTTTGGATCTATAATAGTTAAATGCCGACCAATCGGTGTCTACGGGATTTAGACCACTCAGCACTCGGGCGCTTCGCGCCCTCGAGCTTCGTGATCTAAATCCCGTAGACACCTCTTGGTCGGCATTTAACTATTACATATATGCATGTATGTACTTACATATGTATATAATTATGCATGTACGTACTTACATATGTATATATGCATGTATGTACTTACATATGTATATATGCATGTATGTACTTACATATGTATATATGCATGTATGTACTTACATATGTATATATGCATGTATGTACTTACATATGTATATATGCATGTATGTACTTACATATGTATATGTGCATGTATGTACATACATAGTACACAGTGCATGCACAGTGAGTCGTACCCTATTCCTGCTAGCCTCTGAGACGTAGTACCATGGCTCATGCTCAGCCAACTTGAGTCTGTAGCTGCAAGGGCTGCTCGTAAAGGTCAAGGAACACTTTGAACTGCAAAAGGACAGGGCGAACACCCATGCACACACATACATGACGTGTGCAGACACACACACACACATACACACACACACACACACACACACACACACACACACACACACACACACACATACAAACATATGTGCACACACCTCGTGCTGTCCACCTGGGAAGGGACCCTCTCCATGTAGAGGCAGTTGTCCTCAATGGCAGAGAGCACCCTCTGGGAGAGCTGAGAGTAGAAAGGCTCAGTCATGCGACTGCACCAACTATGAGCATGTGCTCAAAGGCCACACACACACACAACACGTATAGCACACATGCACACACACACACACACACACACACACACACACACACACACACACACACACACACACACACACACACACACACACACACACACACACACACACACACACACACACACACACACACACACACACACACAACTGGTGATAACTACCAACTTTGTCAGTACAGTCATCGGATACACAGCCATGCACAGACAACAGAGCACACGTCTAGCAAAGTACACACCACCATAGGATCATCACAATAGAAAAATACCTAAGTCAGTTGAGAACAACTCTCACTAACACAC
The DNA here is from genome assembly GCA_949841015.1 of Aplysina aerophoba. Lineage (NCBI taxonomy): Eukaryota > Metazoa > Porifera > Demospongiae > Verongiida > Aplysinidae > Aplysina > Aplysina aerophoba. Next base: position 1,181,724 of record OX465039.1, read on the forward strand.
TGAAACACTGGCTCCGGTGTGATAACCACCAGTTCAACTGAAGTCTAAACAGAATACTAATCTTCCAGTGCAGTAGCTCCAGGCCACAGCCCAGTGTGTACGAGGCAGTGCCCACCTCAACACTGTCAAGAACTCTGTGCTGCTCATGGCCCCAATGTTGCTCAGCTTGGCACAGTAAGCGTTGTAGAGCATGCACATCTCAGACCAGAACGACTTCTCTCCCAGCGTCTCCCCGTAGCACGCCTGCAGTCTGGAGGAGTGGGTGCATGTGCACACGCACATGTGTATTGTATGCATACATGTGTATTGTGGTGTGTGCATGTGTATGCATGCATGTGTGTGGTGCGTGTGTGTGCATGCACGTACAGTACATATTGGTATGCATTGGGAGACAATACATTGTATGCCCACTCACAGCAGTACCTACACACACTGCCCACTACACAGAGGTTGCCTAGTAATCAGACTTGTACAACCACAACACATCTACGTATGAGCTGTGGAGCTCACCAAGCCTTGACAATGAGGTCTGAATTCAGGAGAAGAGGATTCTGACTGGTCTTCGGTGCAGCAACACTGTTGGTTGCCAAGGGAGATGGTAAAACTCCTCCTCCTCTCTTCACCGTTCCTCCTACTTGAAGCGGCTGCGGTACTGTGCTAGCCCCAGAGTGGGCAGGTCCAGGGATAATAGGCGGAGTCTGAGAGGTACCAGTGATTCCTCCGGCCTTGGCTGGGCTTGCGTTGGCTGGCTGGTACACAGCGAGCTCCTCCAGCGAGGTGTGGTCAAGGGCAGTGGACTCAAAGGTCAGGAGGGAGAGGAGGATGTCTAGATGAGGGGAGAGGGAGAGGAAGGCAGTCAATATAGGCATGATAAGATGCGCTTCATGGTACTCATTGTATCACCTAGCCACATAGAGATATTCAGAGCTAACACGCAGGAGAGGTTTCGTAGCTCTCTCCCTCACCAATGACCCTGTTGACCCGCAGGAGCAGAATGCAGAGGTCGCTGTGGTCGGACAGACCAATGAGGCAGTCCAGGCTGGCACAGACGAGCTGCAGGCGCCATGGCAACCAGCACAGGTGGAAGAGGAGGGAGAAAGCAGTAGACGACACTAGCATAACATGTGGCTGCTAAACTGTGACGACAATCGGTGCACTGTACGACACCTTCACTGACCTGTAAGTCACCAAGAAGCAATGCATTAAAGATCACTTGGAGTGTGTTCACTGGTAGGTCAACTAGGAAGGGCACGTTGCTATCTTTCTCTGCAAGTCCTTCCAAGATTTCCAGTCCTCTGACAATCTTGTGATGATCTTGTGACGTGATCATGAGGTGGACTGTGTCGATCAACTGCACGCTCAGCTCATACCTCTCCTCATGGTTCAGCACCACCTACACCATTAAGAGCACCACACAGACGTACGTACACACACGCACGCACGCACACACACACACACACACACACACACACACACACACACATACCTCCTTTGCCAGGTTGCCCAGTGCGTCTGCTGCCAGAGTACTCAGCTCAGGACTGAAGCTGTTGGAAGCTAAAGTGAGCAGTCTCAAGACCTCAGCATTCCCAACCAGGAAGGGGACCAGCTCTTGCTGGAAGGACAGGTTGAGCAGGATGGTGAGGACCTGAGGCAGGTACGGGAGACAGCACGGCATGGGGCAGCTGCTTCTAGTGAGCCACCGGAGAGGCAGACTGAGGGGAGAGCATCCACTGGACACTATTCCTACCAGCTGTGTACAAAAGGTCTAGTGAGCCACCAGAGGGGCAGACTGAGGGGAGAGCAACCACTGGACACTATACCTACCAGCTGTGTACAAAAGGTCTTGTTCGCAGCCGAGGAAGGCCTACATGGCCAAGCCTACACCTACCACTCTGCTCCACCAGTAGTAGTGTGTTAGCAAAGGGCTGGGGGGACCAAGGCCCTATTGAGGCAACCAGAGAACAAGCATCAAAAGACCCGTGTGACACACTGACGAGCCCCAACAATGGCTAGACAGCTGTCAAGACAGATTTCTGTGGCTCTTCCATCTTTGTCAGCTAACTGAAGTAGGAGGCTAGCACTGGCTGCCATTAATAGGACCTTCATCCCTCAGCCTCACCAACATACATACTGGTACTGGAGTACATTACAGGCTGGTGGGTGAAGCCTCTACTCTTTACTCTTCAACCAGCAGAGACCACCACCTCTCATCCATCAGGCAACCACCAATCCTCAAAACCAGTTATACACACCACTCACTTGTGCAACTCTGTATGTTTCATTACACAGTCTGCTTCCCATTCTAAACTTGGAATGGAAAAATGAACTGGGAGTGGGACTGCTTTCATAACAAGGTGTCCTGCATGGAGCCATCTCCCTCCAGAACGCAGCATGGTCCACTCCCACTGGCCGGTCCTCATACCAACATTGATACAGCTCACTCAATTTGGAATCGGAAGAGGGAATGCCCACATGTGCAGTGAGCAGCTCAAGCAATTTTGGATGCTACAAGTGAAGAGCAAATGACGACACACTAACCTGCCATGCTATCCTCTTGTATATGACACGACAACATAACGTGGGAGTGAGCGTCATTCAATAATAATCACACACACTTCTCTTCCCAGCAGACCCTCTCCACTCTCTCTCCCTACCACCTCTAGGGTAGGGTCACACGCACACCTTATCAATGGTAATGTCGTCTTGGTGAGAGATAATCACAACTGTGTTCATGGCAAAGTCCACCTCATTCGGGTAACCACTCTCTAGGGATCGTAGCAATTTGTCCAGGGGTAGCCCCGTGGGCTCTGGTTCCACCTTCTTCCACGACCCAGGTAAAACTCTGAGACTGTGTAGTGATAACAGGTGTGAAAGAGGGTGCCTTCAGCGACAGCGGCAGAGGAGAGAGCAATGAGTTCCTCCTCAGAGCAAGTGGTGAATTGAATGAGGAGTGGATCTGCTTCTTCAGTTCAGCTTCAGGTCCATAGCTGTCGTCGTAGGGTTGTAGGAGCCTGTGGGATGTGTACGCATATAATTTACACTTACACAAGACAAAACACACAGCACACACACACAAACACACACACACACACGCGCGCAAGCACATACAGGCACGTAGCATACAATACTGCAGCTAAACATACGTACGTACACACAGACACACAAGCACAGGTACTGTGCCCTACATTACATACACACACATACGTACAAACATAAATATGTAGCTACATACGCACACACGCACACACACACACACACACATACATACATACACACATTAACACATGTACACGTGCTCACACACAGTGTCCCTTACTTACTTGTTAACACATGTTTACCCACTTACTTGAGGTAGTAGTTCCGCAGCAGGTATCCGGCCCTCAGCATGTGGTTGTAGGTGAGGTCTGGGTACAGGGTGCGGGCCGTGTAGGTCCACTTCCTGCTCTCAGTGATCTGTTGGGATGTCAGGGATGGCTCACACATGTGCAACAAGGTCAAACGCACATCACACATCTCTGGCTAGGTGTAGACATGATCTAGAGCCTTCATCAGTGATAGATCCTGGATCTACCACTGATGAAGGCTCAAGTGGGCCGAAACGTTTGGTAATTTTGTAACAATCGACATCTGTCCCTCGATCCACTCGGCTAGGTGAAGTTCTCAATTCCCAATCACACATATGTACATGCACACACACACACACACACACACACACACACACACACACACACACACACACACACACACACACACACACACACACACACACACACACACACACACACACACACACACACACACACACACACACACACACACACACACACACACACACACACACACACACACACACACATGCATGCACGCACACACACACATGCACATGCACACACGCGCATGCACACACATGCACAGACACACACACACACACAGACACAGACACGCACACACACACACACGCGCGCACACACACACACACACACACACACACACACACACACACACACACACACACACACACACACACACACACACCTTCTTATATCCGCCCTGGCCCTGCACATACTTGTGGAAGTCAAACAGATCCACCAATCTGCCAGACACCATTGGCTGGCGGCGAACAGGGGTCCTGACCAACAGTGGAGACACACACACACATTATGATACCAGGTGGGCATATTAGTGGCACACAGTCTTAAAAGGGCTATACAGCGCATGGAGAAGGCAAACCTAAACATCAATTAAACCAGAAAAATTGGTATAGAAAACTGGCATAGCAGACACGTGTGCAACACTTCTGCCTGTCCTGTCCTGTCCATCATCACTGTAGCCGTCTCCTGGCACACGTAGGCCAAAGACCACGTGCGTACGTACACGAAATCCTCGATACCTCGACTCTCTTTCCATTGTCCCTCCCATCTCGTTTAACGGCGCTTGTATACTCTTCGCCGGCCTTTAATTAGTCGTGTAGGCGCGGTTATTCTGACGTTGCGTCAATTCTTGCTATTTACGCCGTCACTTTGCGCAACAAATCATTCGCAAACTCGGCTCGCCGTGACTCCACTGCCCTACATTGTTACGACGTCCCACTCCACTTTAGCTGTCCAACGCCCACAAATGTAAGAAGCTACATCGCTCATTCATCACCAGACACAGCTACTCACCCTAGTTGCTCGTGCAGCGAGTACAAGCGTTGAAAGAAGTCACGACCGTCTCTGGGTCTTCAGTCGTTGGCGAGACAGCTGCGATAAATTTTCCATTCCGCTCATCTTTGGCCATCAGAACCTCACGTCAAGATGAGAAAAGCTAGAAACGCGGTACAGGGGGAGTGCAGGGTCGAGGGGACCAGGCAGCGTGTCGTGTGTACACTTTCTATGCTTCATTAGGATGCCGCCATTTTCCCGCGTGAAGGGGCGGGGCTTGTTGCACAAAGGACCAAAATCGATGTTGATCAGACTAGTTAGCTATGCTAGTTATATTATAGCTGAGATTAAAGCACTTGCCGATTTAGGAGCACTGTGATCTTGGCAGCCACGAGTCGTGCCTAGAGTTAATGTAATGCCAAAGGATTTTTCGCTCTCTGTTGTGGTCATTGTACGCGTGATAGCATGATTGGCAACTAGCTAGCTAGCTAGTCACTGTCAGGAGGACTTGTCCTCCATGTATCGGAGCATACGCTAGCTATTCACGAACAAGGCTGGACCTTTAGGTACCTAACCTTTCTAAGAGTGTTGTTGTTACTTTTGGGCTGTGTATTATACGTGTAGACCTAGCTAGCTAGTCACTGTCCAGAGTAGTGTATGGATTTGGAAATATCAAGGATTTTACGAGATTTCAATGGCTTTCACGAAATAATGAAGACTGATCCTATGTTGACCATGCACTATCTGTACTAAAGTACATAACATACACAAACCTAGTGTGTATATATGTGGGATAGGAGCATTTTGTGATTTTAAGGCAGCTACAGTTGCTGTTTCTGTGTTGCAGCTACACCTCTGCTGTGCATGCAGCAAATGATGCCGAGAGCAGAGCCTCCAGAGGTGTACAATGAAGGACTGAGAGAACTCAGTTCAGATGTATTGAGAACTAATGCATCCGTATCTGTGTAGCTAACCATAATGAGCAGTACTCCCAAGGCCGTGTTCAACTTATACAAAGAAGCAGCAAAGGAGTGTACTATAGATTACTAGATGTTGCACCATTTTATAATGATGTCACTGAATGACAGCACAAAAAGTCTAAGATTTGACTACACTATTTTCAACACAGCTTCTAAGCAAAGAAGCAGGTAATAGTAAGCTTTGGGAAGCCTTAATTAAGAAGAGACTATATAACTAGAGCTTACAGTTATGCCACAAATGGTAAAGCATTGGGATATATTAATTCAGGTTTCGAATTTCAGTCGGATTTCAGTTAATGCGTACGGAAATTCAGCATAGTGAGTGACCCTTCGAGCTATCTAGCTATGATAACGAGTAGAATGAAAAATACTATTCCTGTATAGATAGCTACACCGGCACATTGACACGTTGCAAGCGAGGAGAATGCCTAAAGCTTTCTACAATATGGAGCACTGACCTTAAGCTTATGAAGTTTCTTTCCAGGTTGCCCAAGGAGAGATAAAGTACCAGATGAATTGTAATGCCATGATGTTTACAACCACTACACATAGCTATTATTTGGTCATAGCTACACTGTGAACGTGTTGCTGCAGTGCGTGACATCTGGTAGCTACACCCCATCAGGTGTAGTCACTGTGCTGCCTCTGAAATGTGTTTAATGTCATGTGGGCAACTGACGAAGTGAGGAGTGCTACACGTGTGGCTATGGATGTGATTCACAATACAAAAGTGTGTGAGAATACACAGTGTAATTGTGCATGCTCTGATGGACACATGACATAGCTATACATCACAAATGAAAGCACATAGCTAGCTAGTTGGAGGTTGCCTCAGCCAGCATGAGCCAGAGAGTGACAATTGGTTGCAATAACCTGTAATTTTATGGCTGTTAGAGATACTGGTACATGCGTTACGTACGTCTGCTCATACCTCGTGGACCGCCTGCTTTCGTCGCGTGTACACGATCGGCAAGTTCCGATGTACAGCCCCGCCCATCGATCACTTCCGTACACATGTTGCACAGCTAGAGGAAACCTAGCCAGACCTTTTCCGGTATTGCGCAATACCGGAAAGGATCTGCCCCCGCGACTAGAGGAAACCCCTCTTGGTATGCTGGCGACAGCTTACGCCCTTTGACGGGCCCCCCTAAACCGGGACTTCTGAACTGCACGCCAACAACGCGAATTACCAGTACATCCTCCCAGAGTGAAGCCATGGCAGACCTCCGCCCGCATCGTATTATTATGTAAGTTCGTCGTGCCTTGATCGAGGGCGCGAATAATGTAGCTAGTGTATCAACTAGCTTTGGACCTTGGCAGAACTTCTGATGTGAACAACTTGTAGTGTGTCTGTGTGTGTTTGTGGGTAAGGAGCGCGTATAGCACAATAGATTCGCTATTAAATACTAGATACTAAACTGGGTGACACAGGGTGCTCGAGGGTGTGCGCTGTTGTAGCCAACTAGCTAGCTAGGCGTACCAAGACAGGCCCGTACTTCAGCTCGAACAGAGGAGTGTGTGGGTGGGGGTTCTTCTGCTCTCAATGTGGAAGTCATCACATGGTTTTGTCACATGCTTTACACTCATTTTATGGTTATGTAACAGGAGCCCCAGCCCCTTTCTCAGATCAAGAGACCAATTATTGCTATACCTGTTGTTGATAATAGGAACGGGTGTGGAAATGTGTACCAAAGTACTCACACACGGATGTGCACACACACAGGCACACACAGTGTGCACACTTGCTATTCTTCTTTAGGATTTAGGATGCTGCCGTTTGTCTTGTGTGGAGGGGTGGGGCTTGTTTCACATGTGACCAAAATGAATGCTGATGCATTGATCACTCTAAGAAGCCTATGGTGTAGCGCAGTGGGCATCTTGAAGACCTACCTAGAGATTTTGAAAGGCCTCAAAGACTTCTCTGCACTGTCTGCCATGGTAGTCTACCCCGTAAATGAGAATAGTACACAACTACTCCATAACACTTGTGGTACAGGTCTCCCAGTAGCCACCCTGCCAGCTGTGTGAGTGGTACAGGTCTCCCAGTAGTCACCCTGCCAGCTGTGTGAGTGGGACAGGTCTCCCAGTAGCCACCCTGCCAGCTGTGTGAGTGGTACAGGTCTCCCAGTAGCCACCCTGCCAGCTGTGTGAGTGGTACAGGTCTCCCAGTAGCCACCCTGCCAGCTGTGTGAGTGGTACAGGTCTCCCAGTAGTCACCCTGCCAGCTGTGTGAGTGGTACAGGTCTCCCAGTAGTCACCCTGCCAGCTGTGTGAGTAGTACAGGTCTCCCAGTAGTCACCCTGCCAGCTGTGTGAGTGGTACAGGTCTCCCAGTAGACACTCTGCCAACTGTGTGAGTGGTACAGGTCTCCCAGTAGCCACCCTGCCAACTGTGTGAGTGGTACAGGTCTCCCAGTAGCCACCCTGCCAGCTGTGTGAGTGATACAGGTCTCCCAGTAGCCACCCTGCCAGCTGTGTGAGTGGTACAGGTCTCCCAGTAGCCACCCTGCCAACTGTGTGAGTGGTACAGGTCTCCCAGTAGTCACCCTACCAACTGTGTGAGTGGTACAGGTCTCCCAGTAGCTACCCTGCCAGCTGTGTGAGTGGTACAGGTCTCCCAGTAGCTACCCTGCCAGCTGTGTGAGTGGTACAGGTCTCCCAGTAGCCGCCCTGCCAGCTGTGTGAGTGGTACAGGTCTCCCAGTAGTCACCCTGCCAGCTGTGTGAGTGGTACAGGTCTCCCAGTAGTCACCCTGCCAGCTGTGTGAGTAGTACAGGTCTCCCAGTAGTCACCCTGCCAGCTGTGTGAGTGGTACAGGTCTCCCAGTAGACACTCTGCCAACTGTGTGAGTGGTACAGGTCTCCCAGTAGCCACCCTGCCAACTGTGTGAGTGGTACAGGTCTCCCAGTAGCCACCCTGCCAGCTGTGTGAGTGATACAGGTCTCCCAGTAGCCACCCTGCCAGCTGTGTGAGTGGTACAGGTCTCCCAGTAGCCACCCTACCAGCTGTGTGAGTGGTACAGGTCTCCCAGTAGCCACCCTGCCAGCTGTGTGAGTGGTACAGGTCTCCCAGTAGCCACCCTACCAGCTGTGTGAGTGGTACAGGTCTCCCAGTAGCCACCCTGCCAGCTGTGTGAGTGGTACAGGTCTCCCAGTAGCCACCCTACCAGCTGTGTGAGTGGTACAGGTCTCCCAGTAGCCACCCTACCAGCTGTGTGAGTGGTACAGGTCTCCCAGTAGCCACCCTGCCAGCTGTGTGAGTGGTACAGGTCTCCCAGTAGCCACCCTGCCAACTGCGTGTGTGGGACAGGTCTGCAATGTACGTACGTATATACACTCAATTGCTCAGCAGCAAAGGGGTGTGCAATTGTGTACCAAAGTACTCACACACGGATGTGCACACATACAGGCACACACAGTGTGCACACTTTCTATTCTTCTGTAGGATTTAGGATGCTGCCGTTTGTCTTGTGTGGAGGGGTGGGGCTTGTTTCAGAGGTGACCAAAATGAAACAAACCGCTATGATAGTCAAGGCTTGCTAATATCGTGATAGCAGGTATCATACATGTACCACAGCAATGTGCACACTCCTCACTGTCAGCAGGTGTAGCCACTCCATGCCTTGGCTTGAAAGACCTACGTACATGCGTAATTCATCCATCCTGTAAGGGCACGGTGTGATTGAGTTGAGCTGAGACACCCTCACAGAAAGGTCTTCAGCTAATGCAGAGTAGTGGACAGTGTAGTCATGTGTTTCTCCAATCAGTGACGGACACATGCACATCATGCTTCAAGCATTGGTTGTCAAAGCCAGCACGAGGTTTGTAGAGAGTAAGCGTGTGTGTATTACACCAATTAATTTCCTCGTGTTCTGGTGTACTGCCCCACCCATCGATCACTTCTGTACACATGTTGATGACAGTTTACGCCCAGTTTTGTCTTGGCCTGCTAACGGAGCCCAGAACAGCAGAACCCAACGCCATCAGCAGACTGCCAGTACAGCTTCTGGAGTGAAGTAAAGTCGACGACAGTGAGGGATGATGCCCTGGCTGTAAGTCGAGGTCGCGAGTGTCCTACCATACCTAAATATGTACGTACATATGTACGTATGTAGGTATGTCTTTCTACGTAGCTATGTAGCTGGCGAGAACTTCTCACTAGAGCTTGCAAGAGTCCACTGCATGTGCACTCTTGCTCTGGTTCAGTCGTGAGCACAGTGTTGGTGTGAGGGGACTGCTGCACAGAGGCAAAACGAGGGGATCTCCTTTGGCATTGAAACACTATAGGGAGAGGAAATTACTTTTGGAATGAAGAACACTAGGGGGAGTGGGCTCTTTTGACAGTAAGAACACTAGTGGGAGGGACTTCATTTGGTAGCTGAAAATACTAGGAGGAGGGGACATTCAACTGAGTTGACCCTTCTCTTTGAAACTTAGCCCAGCCACACACAAAGGGAATGAGACTGTTGGCAAATTTGGTAGTAGCAGCAGTGGTGTGGTGGTGGTAGCCTAGTCAATTCAGGAGTGAATTTACCTTTCAAATGTTGAAGAACACCAAGTGTTTAGATTTTTGTTGGTCCAGAAATTTTTAACCATCCCTCTTTGTGAATGATACCTCCTACACACTGTAGGAGCTGACCTCCTCTCCACCCTCCCCCTGCCTAACTAACCAGCTACCAGTGGAATTGTAATGCCATTGGTGCTTAGTAATGGCACACACGTCTGGACATAGTCACGCAGTGGACGTGTTGCTGCAGTGTGTGACAGCTGATCTGGTAACCACACCTCATCAGGTGTATATAGCTACAGCAGGGTCTGTGATGGAATGTGTCCACACCACATGTGTAATCGTGTGAAGAGTGCTACACTTGTAGCTATGGATGAGACAAATATAGTAGCTGTAGACCTGACAAATGTGTGTGAGAGTCATGACAGTGTAGTCTTGTGTTCTCTGGTCATCAGACACATGCACATCATCAAGGACTTAGCTGGTGGGTGTTGGAGTACAGCCCCGCCCATTGACACATGCACATCATCAAGGACTTAGCCGGTGGGTGTTGGAGTACAGCCCCGCCCGTTGACACATGCACATCATCAAGGACTTAGCTGGTGGGTGTTGGAGTACAGCCCCGCCCGTTGACACATGCACATCATCAAGGACTTAGCCGGTGGGTGTTGGAGTACAGCCCCGCCCATTGACACATGCACATCATCAAGGACTTAGCTGGTGGGTGTCGGAGTACAGCCCCGCCCATTGACACATGCACATCATCAAGGACTTAGCTGGTGGGTGTCGGAGTACAGCCCCGCCCACCATTGACACATGCACATCATCTAGGACCTAGCCGGTGGGTGTGGAAGCAGCAGGAGGTAGTAGATGTTATGCGTATGTGTATGATGTTCCGGTGTACGACCCCGCCCCCATTGATCATTTCCGTGTGCACATGTTGGGACGGCTTTACGCCCAGTTTGTCTCAACCGGGTAATGATGGACAGTTGAACTTGACTGCCAGTACAGCTTCTTGAGCGAAACTAGTGAAACGAAGTGAAGTACAGCTGGCGACAGCAAGGGACAATGCCCTATCTGTAAGTCGAGGGCGCGAGTGTCTTACCGTACCCATAGATGTCTTTCTACGTAGCTAGCTAGCTGGCTATAACTTCTCACTAGAGCTTGACTGTAGTCTTTAGCTCATGAGAATGAGCTGTATAGTGTAGGAGTTATACCCATTGATACTCTAAAGTTGGTGACTCAGAACTGGACGGCGTGTGTTGTTATAGCTAGCTAGCTAGCTAAAGAAATGGGACTGTGTCAAAGGAAGTCGTGTAAGTAGACATGTGTTCACCTCCTGATCTAGTAAGGGGTAGCTACCCTGTGCTCCCTACACTGTGTGGTGTACACTGGCAATTATCAGCCAGTGTGTAAGGTAACTAGCTAGCAGGATTTGGGGGTCAAGCCAATGTAGTTGGAGGTGATTGGCAGTTGTGTGTGGATGAGTAAGGCAACCGGGAAGAGAACAGTAGCTATGCACTTGTCTCTTGGTAACAAGCAAAGGAAGGAAAGTGAAAGGTTGCAACAATTGTCATGTGACAAAATGGAAACACTGGACTTGGGGTGGATTTAGAAACAGCCGGTCATCCGGCATTGACCATCAGTACGCCACACTGATGAGCCCCAATCAGGGCGAAACAGCTGTCTGTGGCTCTTCCATCCTTTGTTGGATGACTGGGAGGTGATCACTGGTTGCCACAAATAGGACTTTGTGCCCCCCTGGCCATGGTTTACTGACCTGGTCAGGTTGGCGTAATATCCAGTGTTTCCATTTTGTCACAAATTCCCTTACACTGGGCAATGTGTACGAACTCCCATTTTTGCCAATTGTCATCTGGCATGGCTTCAGCTGCAATCCTCTGTCAAGGTTTGTTTACCATAACAGCAAGTGCCCTACTACACAACTTGTGTGGTGTAGGTGTACATGTACCACAGCAATGTGCTCACTCCTCACTGTCAGCAGGTGTAGCCACTCCATGCCTTGGCTTGTAACCCCCGTGAAGCACTGCATGTGCAAGTGTGGCCACGCTGTACTGCTCATATGTCGATGATGGTTGTTTCAAGAATGTGAACGTGATTCACCTGACAAATGTGTGTGAGAGAGTGGACAGTGTAATCATGCTTGCTCTGTTGGGATGCACATCCATGTCTTAAATTACTGTGCTGCTCAAATGTTATGACCTTAGCACCTAACCCTACAAGTGCCCACATGAAAGGGTGAGCCCCTGTAATCAGTGCACACCTAGCAGTCATGGTGTAAGACCAGAAGAAAGTATGCACATGTAACAACCGATCAGTATGGTACGTCAGTCAGAGAGTGGAGTCTTGGTTGTAATACAGGTAAGGGCGTGCATGTGTACATTGTGCATGTGTATGTGCATTAGCATGTGTGTCCAGGCCAGACCACCCCACAATCACCCATGTATATGTGTACATAATGTGTAAGAGCATGGTGTGTTTGAGTTGTGGCTGAGACGTTACAGAAAGGTCTTCAGCTAATGCAGAGTGGAGGGAGTCCCTTCTGTAGCAGCAGTGGTAAGAGTCAGGGACAGGAGTGCAAGCAGAAGCAAAGTGAAGACTTCAGTGAACTGTTTACTTGCTGCTGTCCATTTCTGGCCAAGGAAACCGGTTGCCTGTCAGCTTCACTGCTTCTTTTGCTTTTTGTGTCCCTCTGGCTAGAGGACGAAGTTCAACAGTAATTTCTGCACCACAATGTGGATGGTCAAAGGCTTTTAAAAGTGTTTCCTGTACGGACATATGTACATATGTTGTAGACAGCACTGTGTGTTGCGGGGAGGGGAGGGGCATGGCCCCCCTGGTGCCATGGGTTCTACACATTTGCAACACATTATCTTTTTACTTTGGTTTACTGAAGGTGGACAGCTGACGTCCACACCCATCATGAACTAACTTCTGTAGCCAGTGATGGTGGGAAGTGTCCATGTGTGTTTGCAGTGTCTGTGATCAAGGGCACGTGTTGCTTTCCACATATGTACATTTTATATGTATAACTACACGTGTATGTGCATATAGATGGTGAGAACTACTGACTATAGTCCACAGTTCATGGGCATGCTAGGGAAGTAGCATGTGTGGGGTGGGGGTGGGGTGTATGGGTACAAGTGTTGATGTGTGGATGTGGGGGAGGGTGTGTGTGGATGTGGGTGTGGATTGGGGTGGTGAGGGTATGTAGATGTGTATTGTTTTGTAAGTGAAGACTGTATCTGTGTTGTAAGCCATGTATTTGTTGTCTGTGGTAGATTGTGTGCTATCATTGAGTAATGCACTTGTATTTCTTGTTCCTGCAGTGTCTTCAAGGATGCACTGAAGGCCGTCCTACCCCAGTTTGTGCCCAGGATGGCCCACAAGTGGGACTCCATTGGCATCCAGCTGGCACAGGCAGAACGTGTGTCTCAACTGCAGAACTCACCAGAGCCAAATGAGAAGAAAATGCAGGATATCCTAGATGCTTGGATAGAGAGTGCAGACCTCCTAAGTTTTATCGATACAACACCATTGCTCAATAGTCTGAGGTCTTCCGATGTTGGCCTACATGATGTGGCCAAAGACCTTGAAAAGGTGTGTAGACTGCACGCTGTCTGCAGTGGGTGGGATGCACATGCACTGGGTAGCCGAGGTGGGTGAAGTGTGGGGTGTCCCAGTTCCCACACTCCTGCACCCACCCTGGGATGGCCAGGGAACTAATGCAGGAGTGGTGGTCACTGAATTGGACTGTAAAGTATCGGACAAGGTGGCTCTTTAGTGGACAGTCCTATGCGTACATTAGTGTATATTACTATATTACATTCTAAAATGTTGTGAACTTTTGTTGAGGCTTCAATTCTAACCTTTTAAAATTGAGGAGGAAGTGTGGTCTTATTTGCTTCCGTCTTGCGGAAATTAGAGCCTTGTTGCAAATTGGATGCTTTATCTGACACCAATTTTTGAAAGGCCTTGGTAAACAGAATGGCCACCACTGGATCTTTCCTACGGTCATGGTGTCATGCATTATTTGCCCTGGAGATGACCCTGGCTCCTCATAGGCAGTTAACTTATCATCGGATGACACCTCCAAGCACAACAGAAAAAGGTGTGATGATGATACTGCTGTTTGGCACTATTTCCTGAGGTGATTTATGTATTGCCATGGTAACCAATGCTGAAATTAGAGAATTTTTCAAATTTTAGAGTTGACAGAAAAATTTGATTTGTTGAGTGTCTCAAGGCAAGAATGGTGTGCGTATATTTGCCAAAATTGGCTTTTGAATTAGTTTTGTAGAATATTTACAGTGTATTGGCAAACTGTCATGACATCATGATTCTTTGAATTTCTTAACCCTCACATGCAAATGGCGTATTGCAAGATTGCATAAATTGTTGTGTAGTGTTGTGTTGTGCAGTTGTGTGGTGCATAGTGACAGAGTGGTTGTGTGTGCTCCTGTAACTGCCTCTCTTTACTCCACAGGCAGCATATATGGAAACAGCAAGAAGTGAGTACTGTACATGCATGTTGTGCATTTGGTGTGAATGCTCATTGTCTCTTCACTCTCAGTATACATAAATAGTGCTGTAATAATTATTTTGTGTGTACTGTATTTCTGGAGGTACCGCTGTATGCCAAGGCTACTGACAGAATGTAACAGTTGGCCCCGTTGAGAAAATGGTTGAACGGCATCTCATTTCAAACCACCGCAATTCACTAGCCAAAGTTGGTTAATAAACTACTGGCGAAGATAGCAGTCAGCTGTCAAACATTTGGTTTATTAAAACAACTTTGGCTATTGATTTACGGTGATTTGAATAAAATGGCCCCTATCTTGTGACAACATACGTACTCCAATTTTGGGTATTAACGAATGTGAAAACATTAGAACAGTTGTTCGGAAGTACAAATGTTTGAAGGTGAGCATTTTAAACGATCTGTGTAATTGCTTGCAAACTCCTACCGTATCTGTGGGAATTAAAGTACCCCCCCTAGTGGCACCCCCTAGTGGCACCCCCTAGTGGCACCCCCTAGGCCAAACCACAATTTTTATAGCTCTAAATGAAGCCCCGCCTAGTCAGACAATAGATTGTATATTGTTTGTGGGTGCTTAACAATTAGGATGGTGTGCACTTACGAATTAGACTGACTTGGTGGATGTCCTGCTGGGGAGAGAGGTTGGCTAGGCCTGACTGTGACAAGAATTGTGCAGTCTCCTCTCACTGAGGTGACTCACCTCGCAGGCAGACTGCTGGCCATTACTAGCAGACTGTATTAGTAAGAACTCCCAATTGTCTTATAAACTTGGTACCTGCTCACGACATAATCGAAATCCAGCTAGGGATCACATTATATGCTGCCATTTTCATGCAAAAATTCTCAATTATTAAATGCCCCCCTACAGATGGCACCCCTCAGGCAAAAGCGTTTTTCTCAAGCTTCTTTGAAAGCGCCCCTGGCATATTTTATAAGGTATTTTATTTTTCGGGTGCGCTTCAACTCCAACGGATACAGTAAATGCAGAACCAACTATTGTTCACGGACTATGGAAAGTATCCTAGAATGTGTACTCCCAGTGCCTAGGTTACCTGTCTTGATCTTTTGTAGCTCATTCCCACCATTTCTGATCTTTGTTCATGACTGTCTGCCATATTATTGCTGTTATGTTTCTGGTTACTGGCCCATTTGTGATGCAGCGATGAATGGTTTTAACAGTCGTTCACTTTTTGTCATGAATGCTTGAGTGTTAGGTACGTAATTCCAAGTTCGTTCATTTCCTACCCCAAATGTGCAGTGCAACTATGTATTGTGCAATGAGCCGTCGCAATTGCATCAGATTAGAAGATTTTGTCTCCATCACTTGCTGCTGTGGGTCTGAACCTTGCGGAGACGTGTGATTGCAAGCAAAGGGACTTTAGTACTGTAGTTTGTGTGTTGCCCAATTCGTGGCAATTGTAACCCTGGGATAGTGCTCAGCTCACTTGACAAGACTGAGTACCAATACTACCTCATGACAGAATGCCTCTCCAGTGGTCCATGCTAGTGCGGTCTTGCATAACCTTTCAATTAGGTGGATCGATCAATGCAGTACGAGTGATTAAGAGATAGTCATTCTCAAGAGATTTTGCTCTGGATACATCTGCGCTGGAGACAAACAGAAAGAGTGGTTCTGTCTGCAGCAAGGCTGTCGTCATTCAATCAACAAATCTGTACGTCAATACTGTGATCACCACCATTGTCCCAGGAGTCTTTGACCGTGTGTTGGAAGAACTAGTCTTTTGGATCTGCCTCCTAAGGGGTGCTGCTTTGCGTAAGAAGCATATTTGTACGTACATATGCAAACTGTTTCCAGCTCCGCCATTTTCAATCACATTAATAGTATTCATGCGACTGCAAATGACTTCACAAAGGGCCTGATTGGTCTGTGCTAGGACTGTGCAATGGTTTTGGGTGCAGTCTTCTCCAGACCCTGAGAGGCAGTGAATAAAATGGTGGCATGTCAGCTGTCTTATATACAGCGTATTGTACCGAGCAAAGTCATACGTACGCTTCTATGCAGCATATGTAAGCTCATACTGTATCGACTGGTTGTTAGGTGCATCTGCTGTAAGTGCATATCTTCTGTTAAGTGCATACTTCTGTCCAGGTTTCCGCCATATTGAAATCAAGGTACTTGTTTGTGTGTGTTGGTTTTCTGTAAACGGTTGTGTCAATAGATCTCTCAGGGTTCCATGTTAAGTTGGCCTGCTGATTCAGTTTCTAGTGTGAATTGGTTGCTAGGCTCAATGGAGTGTCGATGGTAGTGGAAATCTTGTATGAGGTCTGTTTGAAGTGCGCAGCAAGTGTTGTCTACGTATTGTTTCAAAAAGTGGGGGGAAGAGGAGAAAGAGGCAAGAGCTTGAGACTCAACGTCTTCCATGACTAGGTCGGCTACAACTACAAAGATTGGAGAACCCACAGCAGTTCTGTGGACTTGTTGGTAAAGGGAGTAGGTGGATTTGGACAGAATTCTAGTGAATTTGAAATGTCGGTCTTTGTTAATGAAGTGCGTTCTGCTAGGGAAAGGTCATTTTGGAGACGTTGGCAGGCAACATGAATGGCAAGGTCCATAGACACTATGGTGAATAGGGAGACTACATCAAAGGAGACAAGGGACTCGTTGTCGTGTAGGGTTTTGTGACGCTATGAATTTGGCAAAGTCGGCTGAGTTACGGACGCTATACATACAGTACATGAGGTCCATATGTAGTCTTTACTATACCAGTGGCTTCACCCACTCTGTCTGAAGTATCTTAAGAAGAGCACAAAGCCTGTTAAAGTGGTGTCTGTCAGTACCTGTAATGATATGAAGAAACAGATGATGTCATTTGTACTTGCTGAAGTTTGCCATGTTATACTCTCCAAAAATGGGGCTGACTCTTCTTCGCTTCCAAAGTGACGTACACACCTGCACGAAATGTGTGCAGCTTCTTAGCAATGCACAGTCTACGTAACTTCTCTAGAAGTATGCTCCAACTTTGCTTGATCGCAACAACTTCGCTCAAAGTTCGCAAAGTATGAACTTGCGAACATATTTTTCGTGCCTACCGTACGTAGTCTTTACTACACCAATAGCTTGAATGAATAATGCTCTGTATTGTACCGGTATGTAAAACCACCAACATCCGTTCACACAACCAAAGACCCGGTATCCTTAGACAGCATAATATTTCCCATAGAACAGCAACTGGTTTCTGTTGTGTGCTAGTGTTGGGCAATATAGGGTTATTTTTAGTTATTTGTGGTATTTTGTTCAATCTTGTACACTGTTCACCCCCATGAGGAACATGCAGTGTTCTGTGTACATGGCACCTTTCAGTGTCGTCCACTGACAAGTGAATCTACGACATGGGGGAGTGCATTTACCAAGTGAAATTCAATTATTCAGTGTAGGTATATGTACTCAACCTGTGAACCTGTTTCAAGATGGCATCGCAAACAATCTCCTTGTGTTTGATGGCAGTGTCCTTGCTGTGCCAAGTGATCACCGCAGTAAGGAGAAACAACTAATTGCCAGACAATGCTGTCAAACTGGCTTCTTTATTTAGACACTTGGCTGTAATGGCTATACTGTATGTACAGTCACTTATGCAAGTGTATGTACCTACTACGTAAGTCAACCACTTGCCAAGCCAACCATTTGCCACATGTTGTTGAAGGCCTAAGCTGCAGTGTGCTAGTACGTGGACCTCACACAATGGCCTTGGACTTGGGCAATGTTTGTATAGTCCCACACTCTTTTCAGGGGCTGCAAGTGTGCCTATAAATTATACATACGCATATACGTATATATACAAACTCTACACAATGATTGCCAAATTAATCTGTAATGGTAATAAATAGCAAATCTGTCTATTTGTCAGCAATATACTGCAGGCCTTCCACTTCCACTTTACCCTTTGACATGGAAATGGAAAGGTACTACATTATATAGCTTTAGATATACTATGCAGTTAACATAACGCTACACACATAACTATAGGGTGTGTGCAGGACGTTGGCCATAGGTAACTGTATAAGCCAGCCGGGTACCCTCCTAACATTGTAACTCTGTAGCCACCTGCTCATGCAGGCAGACACTCCATATAGGTATGTACCTAACTGGTCTGTCTGATTACGCAGATGATCCCATTGTCTTATAGTGCAGGCATGTGTCACACCACGCATAGCTCATAGCTATCCAAATGCACAAACATATACACCAAACATGTACGCACACAGGCGCGCACACACACACACACACACACACACACACACACACACACACACACACACACACACACACACACACACACACACACACACACAATATGCTCTTGCCCGGGTGTGCCTCAAACGCCTGTATATAGTACGCTCGATCCCCTGTTGCCAATGCACACCACACACCACATAAAACCAGTGGACAGTGCTCACACCATTGTGGCACTGTATATATAAATCTATGCTCACACTCAAGCCACCTCCTGGCAAATCAGCCAAACACAACAATGACTTGGCTCTAACTCCAATAGGTCAGTCTTCCGTACTGAGGCATGTAGATAGCTATCACCCAAAAAACACCAGCGAGAATGGATCAAGTGTGCACATACGTAACTATACAATGTGTTGTGAGGTATATACGTACGTACAGGTGCCTTGCTAGCTACACTCCCTATGTCGGGTAGTGTGTACACACTGACCAGATTTAGAGAGCTCCCAGACAATTGTGCAGTCACTGCCAGACAACGTAGCTTGCTATGGTGCTACACTGATGTGCAGCTGATGTGGTAGAGGCTCACGCTACAGCATTAAACTGAACGGGGACGTGATTAAGCAATCACGTAGCAAGGAGTAAATTGGAGTGAGACATTTTCACCTTGAGGGTCTTCGTTAGTCACTAAACTAGCTACTGTTGTCAGAGCGCCAATAAAACTGATGTCTGCCAGTACCTCGAACAAAAAAGAAACTAATATTATTAACACTTTTTCAGACGTTTCGTAAGCCAACTGCTACCTTCCTCAGTGAAAGACAAGAAAGCACTCTACACTGCTTAAATAATTTGGGATGACAGCTGGTGACAATGGCTATGAATAATATTCCATTATTATGTTAATATTATTCATATTAACATAACAACAGAAATGGACCTAACTAAGATGAAAGGCAAAAGGTAGTATGTGTTAATGTGCATTATAATACAGGAGGTGGCAGGGATGTGTGTGTGTGTGGGGGGGGGGGGGGGGGATATTAACATAATAACGGAAATGGACCTAACTAAAGGGAGTATGTATGTGTTAATCCAAGTGTGACCCAATCCAAGTGTGACCCAATCCAAGTGTGACCCAATCCAAGTGTGACCCAATCCAAGTGTGACCCAATCCAAGTGTGACCCAATCCAAGTGTGACCCAATCCAAGTGTGACCCAATCCAAGTGTGACCCAATCCAAGTGTGACCCAATCCAAGTGTGACCCAATCCAAGTGTGACCCAATCCAAGTGTGACCCAATCCAAGTGTGACCCAATCCAAGTGTGACCCAATCCAAGTGTGACACAATCCTAGTGTCAGATCTACTTTGAGTGACTTGCCCCTTCCCAGAGCTAAGATGAGGACCACAATAAGGAGAAGCAGCTAATTACCAGGGAATGCTGTCAAACTTGCTTCTTTATTTGGGCACTCAGCTGTAATGGGTATACAAACTTGTGCAAGTGTAAGTACCTAGTTAAGTCAACCACTTGTGCTAACAATGTGAAATTGCCACATATTGTGGCTGGCGTAAGCTGCAGTGTGCTAGTAAGTGGTCCTCACACAATGGCCTTGGATGTGGGCAATGTACATGTGTGTATAGTCCTCACTCCACATTTCATTGAAATCCAAGTGTGACCCAATCCAAGTCCAAGTGTGTCCCAATCCAGATGTGCCCCAGTGCATGCAGTTTCACCTGTCCCTCAACACTTAGCCCTGTCTACTGCCATGAGTAGCAAGTTGGTGTGTTGTGACATGTGGCATGTTTGTGTGGTGTGCTAAACAGGTTGTGTACTTGTACTGCATGTGTGTCACTCTTTGTCTCTTGTCTCTGCAGGGCTGGAGGAGATGGCCCAAAGTGAGTACATGACAGTGTCCATTGTGTGGTGCATCCTTTGTTGTGTATAATAGTGAAGTGGCAGCCTCATCTACTTGTGGTTGTAAAGTGCGCAATACACCACTGAAGCGTGTAGTAAGTGGTTTACCAAAAATAGATGCCCTGAAAATGCGCGGGTAGTTTGAATCATTGAATGCGCGGGTTGTGAGTTGCAGACTTGCAGTTGGTACCTAGCAGTGAATCGACGTAGAATGGCCAAGTCTTCCAAGTGTTCTCGTAGCAAAGCAACAGCCTGCCACCCGCCAAGTGGTTTGATTTCACCATGGTGGATGACGACTTAGAGGAGTTACAGCGCGGCGTAAGTGAGAAGAATATCATTCGGCACCTTTCAATGAGCTGCTGTGATCGTTCCTTGTGCTGGCCCAGACCTGTGTTACTTACTGGTTTGATCGCGGTTGACAAACTGCCAAGACACATGCTAAAGTCTCTCTATGAACTGACACTCAGTATCAGGAAACCAATAGAAGTACCAGCAAAAGTATTAAACAAGCAAGTAGGTTTGAATGGTCATGTGTTCCTTTGCACACTGCACATAACATTTTGGTCCATTTACTGTAGTGTATAACAGCAAGGTACCTCCAGACACAAACCCGCTCCACGGTTGACTGGAGCACCAGTTATGGTTGCTGTGATGGTGGAGCAAGAACAGCAGGATCCCTTCCAATTAGCATGTAAAACCAACTTTCGACCAGGTTTTGTACCATGAATAACTCATATACGTATATGTAGTTTGGCTCTGGGCATCGGGGTTTAACCCTGTCTACTGCCATGAGTAGCAAGTTGGTGTGTTGTGACATGTGGCATGTTTGTGTAGTGTGCTAAACAGGTTGTGTACTTTAGTAACGATAGACTGGGCTCAGATTGGATCCTAAAGTTTTGCAGGTAAAAAATGTACATATGTGCAAGGGAAGAAGGTGCGTGAATAATCACCTTTGCTGGACATTGTTGATTGATTACTAAGGTTCATATAAAAGCTAGGGGGGTTAATTGGATGATTTTATACCACCTGTATGCCTTGGGTTAAACTGTCGTATTGATGACCTTGTAAAGAAGCCATACTGCACCCTGTGAATGCAGTTACAGGTGAAGTGAACACATGTCAGATCTACTTTGAGTGACTTGCCCCCCTTCCCAGAGCTAAGATGACGACCACAATAAGGAGAAGCAGCTAACTGCCAGGCAATGTTGTTATGACAAACTTGTTTCCTTATTCATTGAACACTCGGCTATGACTATGAAATCATTTGTGCAAGTGTGAAGTATGTGTTTGTAAGCTAGCTACGGAACCAGTCACACCCCTTCGTCTCCAATCACCCCTTAAGAACTTGACAAACTCCGAACACACGGACTAAAGTCTCTCTACTTATGAACGGACACAGTATAAGGAAGTCAGTGAAAGTGCCAGCAAATGTCTCAGACTAGCAAGTTGGTTTGAATTAGTCAAATGTTCTTGGTTTGATCGCAGTTGACAAACTGTCAAGACACATGCTGAAGTCTCTCTATGAACGGACACTCAGTATCAGGAAACCAATAGAAGTACCAGCAAAAGTCTTAAACAAGCAAGTTGGTTTGAATGGTCATGTGTTCCTTTGCACACTCCACATAACATTTTGGTCCATTTACTGTAGTGTATAACAGCAAAGTACCTCCAGACACAAACCCGCTCCACGGTTGACTGGAGCACCAGTTATGGGGTTGCTGTGATGGTGTTACACTCCCTTGCTAGAAATGGAGATAAGGGTGGAGCAAGAACAGCAGGATCCCTTCCAACTAGCATGTAAAACCAACTTTCGACCAGGTTTTGTACCATGAATAACTCATATATATGTAGTAGCTGATGTGGTAGAGGCTCATGCTACAGCGTTAAACTGAACGGGGAAGTGGTTGAGCAATCACGTAGCAAAGAGTAAATTGGAGTGAAACATTTCCACCTTGAGGTCTTCGTTAGTCACTAAGCTAGCCACTGTTGTCAGAGCGCCATTGAAGGGTCGCTGTCGAAGGAGCGCCGTAGCAGAGAAGTATATAGTCAGTACTGCTGGGATCCCCCATTTAAGTTCTGGAAACCCCCTTTTAAAAGTACCAACTAGTGTGATTTCATTGATCGTTAGCATGTTTTTGATCCAGAAGCAGAGGATTTTTCTCTACCGCTGCTGAGGAGAGTTGTGTGATGGTCACACAGTGCTTGTCTGAAGAAGAACAGGCACATAGCCAGTAAAACTGATGTCTGCCAGTACCTCGAACAAAAAAAGAAACGATTATTATTAACACTTTTTCAGACGTTTCGTTAGCCAACTGCTACCTTCCTCAGTGAATGACAAGAAAGCACTCTACACTGCTTAAATAATGTGGGATGACAGCTGGTGACGATGGCTATGAATAATATTCCATTATTATGTTAATATTATTCATATTAACATAACAACAGAAATGGACCTAACTAAGATGAAAGGGAAAAGGGAGTATGCATGTGTTAATGTGCATGATAATACAGGAGGTGACAGGGGTGTGTGGGGTGGGAAGGGGTGAGAAGGGGGGGGGTCAAAAATTGATATTCAAGCATGGTGTGCTCCAATCCAAGTGTGTCCCAATCCAAGTGGGCCCCAATCCAAGTGGGCCCCAATCCAAGTGTGCACCAATCCAAGTGGGCCCCAATCCAAGTGTGCACCAATCCAAGTGGGCCCCAATCCAAGTGTGCACCAATCCAAGTGTGCACCAATCCAAGTGGGCCCCAATCCAAGTGGGCCCCAATCCAAGTGTGTCCCAATCCAAGTGGGCCCCAATCCAAGTGTGCCCCAATCCGAGTGCGCCCCAATCCAAGTGTGTCCCAATCCGAGTGCGCCCCAATCCGAGTGCGCCCCAATCCGAGTGTGCTCCAATCCAAAAAGTGTGCTCCAATCCAAGCGTGACACAATCCAAGTGGGCCCCATGCAATCCAAGTGGGCCCCAATCCGAGTGGGCCCCAATCCTAGTGTGACACAATCCAAGTGTGCCTCAATCCAAGTGTGTCCCAATCCAAGTGGGCCCCAATCCAAGTGTGTCCCAATCCGAGTGCGCCCCAATCCAAGTGTGACCCAATCCAAGTGTGCCCCAATGCATGCAGTTCCACCTGTCCCTCAACACTTAGCCCGGTCTACTGCCATGAGTAGCAAGTTGGTGTGTTGTGACATGTGGCATGTTTGTGTGGTGTGCTAAACAGGTTGTGTACTTGTACTGCATGTGTGTCACTCTTTGTCTCTTGTCTCTGCAGGGCAGGAGGAGGAATTCAGAAGTGAGTACAGACAGTGTCCATTGTGTGGTGCATCCTTTGTTGTGTATAATAGTGAAGTGACAGCCTCATCTACTTGTGGTTGTTACTCAGTGTTGATAGGAGTGTGACCCCATGTACCAACACTGTACACTCCCATGAGGAGCGTGCAGTGTTCTGTGTACTTAGTGATAGGAGCACACTTGGGAGTTCCACCTGTCCCTCAACACTTAGCCCTGTCTGCTGCCATGAGTAGCAAGTTGGTGTGTTGTGACATGTGGCATGTTTGTGTGGTATGCTAAACAGTTTGTGTACTTTACTAACAATAGACTCAGATATGTCCTAAAGTTTCGCAGGTAAAACATGTACATATGTGCAAGGGAAGAAATTGCTTGAATAACCACTTTTGCTGGACATTGTTGATTGATTACTAAGGTTCATATAAAAACTAGGGGGTTAATTGGATGCTTTCATACCACCTGCATTGCCTTGGGTTAAACTGTCGCATTGATGACCTTGTAAAGAAGCCATACTGCATCCTGTGAATGCAGTTACAGGTGAAGTGAACACATGTCAGATCTACTTTGAGTGACTTGCCCCCTTCCCAGAGCTAAGATGATGACCACAATAAGGAGAAGCAGCTAACTGCCAGGCAATGTTGTTATGACAAACTTGTTTCTTTATTAATTGAACACTCGGCTATGGCTATAAAATCATTTGTGCAAGTGTGAAGTATGTGTTTGTAATCTAGCTATGGAACCAGTCGCACCTCTTCGCCTCCAATCGCCCCTTAAGAACTTGACAAACTGCAAACACACGGACTCGCATGTATTTCTACTTCCACACCTTGTGCACTACTTGGACAGAAGTGGTACTAGTCCATTACATGTATTTCTACTTCCAAACCCCGTGCACTACTCGGACACAAGTGGTACTAGTCCACTCGCATGTATTTCTACTTCCACACCTCGTGCAGTACTCGGACACAAGTGGTACTAGTCCACTCACATGTATTTCTACTTCCACACCTCGTGCACTACTTGGACACAAGTGGTACTAATCCACTCGCATGTATTTCTACTTCTAACTTCGGGCACTACTTGGACACAAGTGGTGCTAGTCCACTCACATGTATTTCTACTTCCACACCTCATGCACTACTTGGACACAAATGGTACTAGTCCACTCGCATGTATTTCTACTTCCACACCTCATGCACTACTTGGACACAAGTGGTGCTAGTCCACTCACATGTATTTCTACTTCCACACCTCATGCACTACTTGGACACAAGTGGTACTAGTCCACTCACATGTATTTCGTACGCCCTTGGAGGAGGTCATACGTCATCAATTTTTACCAGCACTCACAGGAAGAAGGGCATCACTGATGAAGAAAGAGATCTTTTTGCCCTACCGTGCAGGTTGGGTGGCCTGGGCATACCAAACCCCACTAAAGTGGCAGGCCAACAGTATGTGAGCTCACAGAGGGTGACTGCCCCACTGACAGCACTAATCCTCCAACAGGAGTGCACCTATCCTGCAGATGTGACCATGGAGCAGACAGCCATCAAAAGAAAAATTAAGGCTCAGAGACACCAACAGCAACAGAAAGAAGCTGCTAGTCTACGCGAGAAACTTCCACAGGACATGAAGCGAGTGATGGACTTCTGTAGTGAGAAAGGCGCATCTAGCTGGCTGGGAGTTATACCGTTGGAGGAGCATGGCTTCAGGTTACACAAGGGGGCATTTAGAGATGCGCTATGCCTAAGGTATGGATGGCAGCTCTCACATCTTCCTTCTCAATGTGTATGCGGAAAGAACTTCACAGTAGAACATGCGTTCAGCTGCTCGTGTGGGGGCTTTCCTACCCTCAGACACAACGACATTAGAGACATCAGTGCTTCTATGCTCACTGAAGTGTGCCACAATGTGTGTGTGGAACCTGAGCTGCTGCAGCCACTCACAGGAGAGGAGATGCTGCACAAGACTGCCAATGTGGAGGAAGGTGCACGCCTAGACATACGCGCGAGTGGCTTTTGGGGGAGCAGACATGAGAGCGCATTTTTCGATGTTCGGGTATTTAACCCATACGCGCCCAGCAACCACAGACCCACCCCCGCAGCAGTGTACAGAAGGCATGAGATGGAGAAACGAAGAAGCTATGAACAACGAGTACGGGAGATAGAGCACAGCTCATTCACCCCCCTGGTGTTTTCGGCGGTGGGAGGTATGGGTGCAGCGGCCAGTGTGTTCTACAGGAGGCTGGCATCTTTGCTAGCAGAGAAGCAGGCACAAACATATGCCAAGACCATAGGGTGGCTCCGATGCACCCTCAGCTTCTCTTTGATGCGGTCTGCACTCATGTGCATTCGCGGAGCTCGTTCGACTAAGAAGCAGCCTGACAGACCGACCGCCCTTGACACTCAGATCGAGCTGGCGGCAGCCGAGGGCCGAACCATCGGCTCTGGACTTGATCTTGTCTGACTCTTAACTCACTGTACTATTCATTGATCCTATTATCTGACTAAGTATCACATGGCATTTTTGTTTCCTCAGGCAGTGCGCATGCGTGCCTATGTAATCATATGTTTACGAAATATCCAGTTCTTTGAACTCACATGTATTTCTACTTCCACACCCCGTGCACTACTTGGACACAAGTGGTACTAGTTTTACCTGGATGGCAGTGTGACATTCGAACATATCTTATATAGGCCCATAGCATCATGGTAAACAGTCACTGTAGTGTAGTACATTATAACTTACTTATGTAGTCTGCTCACTGTAGATTGGGGCTTTTGTGCATTTAGCACATTCAGTAATGGATAGTGGTGTGCAGTGAATGTCACCTTTGCTTATAATATGGTTTTCTAAAACCTTTCAAGTTAAGGACATTTCCATATAAAGGATAACTGCTATTGTCCCAGCCCGTTCCTTGGATGGAGAGGCAACTGGTATCCTCTGCTAGCGAAGTGGGTCTTCAGTCCAGCAGTTCCTATGTTAGGAAGTTCTCCTGCACTTGGCAGTAGGGGATGGCAGTCTTGTTGTGTCCTCGGACAACAGGTGATGATTTGAAGGCATTGACATGTGTGTCTGTAGGCTTCACATGTAGATCCATCTCAATGTGGTGGACAGTTGAGAGTGGGGGTAGCTTCTGCGGTTTGTTGAGGAAATTCATGGTGTTTCACATGTGTGATGGAGTTCTGGTGTAAGAGGTCTCTGAAATCAATTGACATACATACCTGGAGATGTTCCTTGTGGAGGAGCCATTCAATGCCACTATGGGCCTGCCTGGGTTGGCAGGTTTGTGGGGTTGGAAGCAGGTACAGACAGCTGTCCTTGATTGGTCTGAGGTCAGGAAGTTGTTGGCGTGTCAAACTCAGTCCTCTGTGCAGAACATGGATTGAACATGCTCTATACACTTCTCGATCGATACACACTTCTCAGCACATGTACGTAGGTTGCTGGTACAGTGGTGGGATCTGTATGTAGTTAGTTGAAGCAAACAAAGCAGAGGACATGTGGAACTTCATCACAAAATGTCCCCGGACTTCTGCAATGTGTCTATATTCCCCACTCCATTTGTAGTAAGAGTAGTGGTCTCTGTGAGTGCAGTGAGTCATGCCACATCCGTCCTAATGGTGCACACAGTCATAATTCTTCTAGCTGTTTACAACTTGTTCAATGCCAGACAATAAGCATGGTCAGTAGTGTGGTTTGCAGACCTGTGTGTTTGCATTACCTTTTTGTCCAAAGTTGAGCACTTCACTGTTCAAATTCATTGAATTGCAGTCCAATTGATGACCTAGGCACTTGCAGTAGAAGCCAGGGAAGCAGTATACACACTTGTATGCCTGTACCCGTATTACATCGCTGAAGTTACATATCAGCTGTCTTATACACAGCGCATTGTACTGAGTGAAGTCATACATACACTTCTATGCAGCGTATATAAGCTCATACTGTATCAACTGGTTGTTAGGCTCATCTGCTCTAAGTGCATATCTTCTGTTAAGCGCATATTTTTGTCCAGGTTTTCTGCTGTATTTGTTTAAGCTCCCACTGATTAGCAGGGCTCACCTCTTCACAAAGGCACATAATATACAAATTCGTGAAGTGCATACTGATCACAGCGAAGGTGAAACAGCAGGTACAACAGACGTTAGACAATGCTGCAACTACCGCGTGTCTATCGTGAGTACTGCTGTCTTCACGCTGCAAAGGTATATAAGTACTCACTGGTAAAGGGGCTCTAAATGTCTTTGTAGATATAGTGCACGCAAATCACGCTCTGGTGCGTGTGTTCTTGCAGTTCTTCTTGACTTTCTGTCGTTCAGTGATGCTTCAATTCCTGTTATCAGCCCATGCGAATAAGTATGCCAGCATTAATACACTGTACATGTCGTAATAATGCATTTAAATACAATAATTTTGTTAGTGAAGTCCATATCCTTTATTGGTTGCGTATGTTGGTAGATCTCACAGAATTCACTAGCCTAAATGATTTTGTTCACCAAATGTTTCTGCAGCTGACTGCGGCCTTCCTCAGTGGTGTTGTGGATTACAGAGTGTGCAGGTTAAATGTGTGGGGTGACTGCTGGTTATGAGTTGGGTGATAAAAAGAAAGAATATAATAAAATATATGATAAGATCTAGGGGTTGTTCTAGTTGGCAGTTGTTGTATAACTATGAATGCCTAATGAGGGTCTTGTACATGTGGGAGAGTGTTCCTAGTTCTCTGCTCAGGGGACTGACTACTCTGTGGATGGCCCAGGACTCGAGCAGACATCTTCTGGAGGTGTGAGACAAGAGTTAAGTATGTTAGCATCCTCCCGACTGATGGGATGTCCTGTGGAGTGGGAGTGCTTGGCTAAGGCTGAGGAGGCTAGGTCACAGTTAAGTACTGATCTTTGGTGTTCTTGATTTATTGACTTAGAGTCCTGCCAGTCTGTCCTATGTATGCTGGGGGGCAATTCTTACAAGGGATATGGTACATTAAACTCAATCTATCCAGTTTGGGACTTTGGGTTCCTTTGGGTGTACTAGGAGTTGGCGTAATGTGTTGGTCGGGTGAAAGGTGGTTCTGATGCCTAAGGGGTCAGGATTTGTCTGTTGTCCCTTGAGGTATTCCTCACGTATAGTATTGTGGTGGATTTTTGGTTTGAGAGGAGCAGTCATGTGTGACTGAGAGTGGTGTTGGATGAACCTGGCAGGGTAACTATTCTGGGCTAGGGTTTGGGAAATATTGAGTTCCTCTTGGAATGTAGATATGTGTATACTGCGGACCAGGAGAGGGCATGTATCCTGAATGCAGGGTTCGTACTACTGCTATCTGGTGGGCTAGGGGGTGATGGGTGGTGAAGTCGAGGTACTTGTTTGTGTGTGTTGGTTTTCTGTAAACGTTTGTGTCAATAGATCTCTCAGGGTTCCATGTTAAGTTGGCCTGCTGATTCAGTTTCTAGTGTGAATAATGTTCCATACTGTACCTGTATGTAAATCTCCAACGTCTATTCACACAACCATAGATGCCCAGTACCCTTAGGCATCACATACCCATAGAATGGCAACTGTTTTCTGTCGTGTACTAGTGCTGGACAGTATACCGGTACATTTGTTGTGGTATTTTATTCAAACCGGTATGTCAATGCCTGCACCTGATACCTAACTATTGAAACATACTGGTAAGAATAATATTAAAGTGATGCTGGCACTGTAGTAGTTTGATAGCTTGTGAGGGATTGAACAAAACTTCACCTAACATGTAATAATTACAGAAGACTGCCTGTAAAGTGCTTTATTGGCTATAAAACGCCCATTCATATAAGACCTACTCTTACAAATCCTACATATTTCATACGTACAAGGCAGCA
This sequence comes from Aplysina aerophoba, assembly GCA_949841015.1. NCBI lineage: Eukaryota > Metazoa > Porifera > Demospongiae > Verongiida > Aplysinidae > Aplysina > Aplysina aerophoba. The sequence goes on from OX465039.1 coordinate 1,211,651, forward strand.
CCTCACTTCAGTGTGTTGGAGTTGGAGGGCTATTGGCTGAGGTGACAGGTATTACTCAACTTAACCTTCAACCTGTGCGTACAGACATTTTTCAAATGGCATGAAACTAAAGTCTACTTGTATGCAATCCAAGTGTGCCCCAATCCAAGTGTGCCCCAATCCAAGTGTGCCCCAATCCAAGTGTGCCCCAATCCAAGTGTGCCCCAATCCAAGTGTGCCCCAATCCAACTGTGCCCCAATCCAAGTGGGCCCCAGTGCATGCAGTTCCACCTGTCCCTCAACACTTAGCCCTGTCTACTGCCATGAGTAGCAAGTTGGTGTGTTGTGACATGTGGCATGTTTGTGTGGTGTGCTAAACAGGTTGTGTACTTTACTGCATGTGTGTCACTCTTCGTCTCTTGTCTCTGCAGGGTTACAGGAGGAGTTCCAAAGTGAGTACATGACAGTGCCCATTGTGTGGTGCATCCTTTGTTGTGTGATGCATCTGAAACAATAATCTTGTGTGTGATGGCAGAGCCCTTGCTGTGCCAGGTGGTTGGGCCACTGCGCCCAATAACTGACTGCTGGTGTGTTGTCACACTGGGATAGCCCTAGCTTCGACAGTGGGCAATAGTTCTTCTGCTAAATTTAACATAGTGCTTGATATTATAATTTACTAGCTGAGAACAGAGCAGAGTTTGCACAATCCACCTCAAACTCGCGGGCTCGTGCACATGCTAGCTGCCCGCTCAGCATACCAGCGCATAGTTCAAGCCTCAGACTACAGTGATTGGAGATGAAGAATCGTGGGTGGGGTTGGTGGCTGAAACTCTCGTTAGAGCATAGGTCATTGAGTTTGAGCGCCAGGTCTTGGTTCTTTTTCTCCTGTTGCCACTTTCCTTCAAGCTGTGAAGTTAGCAAACTTGTACTAGACGATCACTGATTGTAATAGCCAGTATATTCAAGTGACACTGAATACTGCCTCTGTCAAAACAACCTACCAATTCCTCCCTCAGAATCTTCGCCCTGCCTCGGTACATCATGTGAACTTGATTGATATCTCCATCTTGCAAACATAGATTATCCGAAGCACTTGTGATTCGCTGATCTATCCTCTCATCTTTCACTGACGCTCCAGACTGTTCACTTCAATGGTAGTTAAGCGACAATCGTAGGGGATTTGTTCATTCTGAGCGTACACAACTTAAGGTCAAGGCCCAGACTAGAATCGGCTCCAAGTAGACATTTGCCCTTTCACGGAAGTGAAAATACGTATTTATCCAGAATGCACAGAATTATACTGACTCAGTTAAAAATAAATGGCGGGGAGATCACATGTAACATTTAGTGCATGTCATAACCAGGTGAAGCGCTATACTATGGAACCTCTCCATAAAGGCCTCTTGACACCCTGCATGTCAGTTACTCAGTAATGTGTAATGGGTATAATGCATCAATGATGGCTCCACAACAAAGACAGAGCTGCAGCTTTGTTATGACTTCTACGTACTTACTGTAAGTGTATTATATACAATGCTATATTACTCAAACACTTTGTATGTGTCTTTTCACCATTCACATACTTGGGTGATGAATGTGCATGCCAGGTACCCATTTAATGTGTAATGGTCATTTTGACTCCCAACTTATGCCATAGGTTTCTTGTACAACTATGTTCAAAAACTTTTGTCTCAAAATTACCCACAAATTCCTCGGACACAATACGTGTGGTGTTAATATGCCATTTTATTGTAGCCAGATTAGGGTTTTTACACTTACAGCTGGATGAGTTAATTTGGCTTTGAAGCGAGTCCAACGTACCTCTGCAGATGAATTAGTTAAGCCAGATTGACATCCGGATAAGCGCATTTACACTTTTCTGGATTAGCGTTAATCCAGATTCCAATCTGGATTAACTTGCCAGTGTAAATGGGGCTAGAATGACTGCAGTCATCACCAATCCCTTGCAGCAAGGAATACCACTGTGACACTGTTACAATGTAGCAGGCTTGTTAGGTTCAACACTCTCTGTGATTAGCCATAGCAGTTTAGGAATAAGTACTGTATTGCTAGAAACATTGGTAGGTAGGTACATGAGTTGGCAGATTAAATGTCAATTTGTATTTGTAACTTACAAATATGGTATATGCTGACTGGGCTGCAACATGCTTTTGGACTGCCTGGTCTAACTCTACTCTACGCCAAGGGGCAGAGGTTTTCCTTGTGGTTGTATAATGAGTGATTCACTACACCACATGCTCAGAATTGCTCATCTTCTTCAACTTTTGTAGATACTCAGACTTGACCTTCTCTCTGCCAAATCTTTCCAACATGTGGTAGTTTACCACAACATCATTAATAGTGGTTGTATGAACCAGGCCGTAAGTACGGAGGACAGAGTGGCTTCAAAGTTGTTGCTCCTGCGTAACATTAAAGTAATTGGACTGTCACTAACGGACTCTGCCAGTAGCGATCAGTCGCCTTACAACGTTTGCTACACAATGACAGATACGTACATGGCAGTTTACGGTCCTAGTGAAATGCACAGTGTGAGAGCAACACAGTTTATTTCAAGAAATGTTGAGCAGCAAACCACGTCATTTGCTGCACTACAAGTTAGTAATGACTAAATTGAGTGCTAATTTGCTAACCATCAGGAGAACGGAAGTGGCTACGAATTGCTGTACTCAGTGCAAGCTACTGCAATTGTATCATGCTCAATCTGACACAACTGTTTCCAGTTCTGCCATTCTCAATCACATTAATGGTATTCATGTGACTGCAAATGACATCACAAAGGGCCTAATTGGTCCATGTTAGACAATTGTTTTGGTTACCGCAGACTCATTAATGAAGTATACTAGTGCGGTCTTGCATAACCTTTCAATTAGGTGGATCGATCTACGCAGTACGAGTGATTAAGAGATGGTCATTCTGAAGAGATTTTGGTCTGGATACGTCTGCACTGGAGACAAACAGAAAGAGTGGTTCTGTCTGCAGCAAGGCTGTCATCATTCAATTGTGCCCCGATCCGAGTGTGCCCCAATTCAAGTGTGCCCCAATCCGAGTGTGCCCCAATCCGAGTGTGCCCCAATCCGAGTGTGCCCCAATCCAAGTTTGCCCCAATGCATGTAGTTCCACCTGTCCCTCAACACTTAGCCCTGTCTACTGCCATGAGTAGCAAGTTGGTGTGTTGTGACATGTGGCATGTTTGTGTGGTGTGCTAAACAGGTTGTATACTTTACTGCATGTGTGTCACTCTTTGTCTCTTGTCTCTGCAGGGTTTGAGGAGGCGCTCCAAAGTGAGTACATGACAGTGTCCATTGTGTGTTGCATCCTTTGTTGTGTATAATAGTGAAGTGGCAGCCTCATCCACTTGTGGTTGTCCACCACTTAATGAAGCCCTACTCTTACAAATCCTACGTACATGTTTCATGCGTACAAGGCAGCACCTCACCTCAGTGTGTTGGAGTTGGATGGCTATTGGTTGAGGTGACAGGTATTACTCAACTTAACCTTCAACCTGCGAGTACAGACATTTTTCTAATGGCATGAAACTAAAGTCTACTTGCATGCAATCCAAGTGTGACACAATCCAAGTGTGTCCCAGTGCATGTAGTTCCACCTGTCCCTCAACACTTAGCCCTGTCTACTGCCGTGAGTAGCAGGTTGGTGTATTGTGACATGTGGCATGTTTGTGTGATGTGCTAAACAGGTTGTGTACTTTAGTAACGATAGACTAGGCTCTGATTGTATCCTAGAATTTTGCAGGTAAAAGAATTTCTGTAATGCTTCCGTGCAGCTAACGGCAGATTTCCTTTACAAGTTCTGCGGAGCGTCTCTTTCCTTTCCGTGGAATGTCTCTCCACTGTCCGCGGAGTGTTTGTCCTTCCCCTCCATCTGAACTCCCTTCGCAAACTTCTGCCTTGCTTCCTTGACAATATTGTCCATGTACAGGTTGAACAGCCATGGGGACATTACACAGCCCTGCCTCACTCCCTGCTCAACTTCGAACCAGTCTGAATTTTGTCCTAAAACTCTCACACACGCCTGACACCTCTCATACAGTGATCTCACTGCTCTGCCTAGTCTCCCAACAAGTCCATACAAGACTCCAACACCTGCCACAACACCTCTCTGTCTACCCTGTCATATGCTTTTTCGAGGTCCACACACACACCATTACCATTCTTCTATTCTTCTCAATACTCTTCTCCCCTAGCTGTCTGACAGTGAACAATTGGTCCACGCTACTTCTTTTCTTCCTAAATGCCCCTTGTTCCTCTAGGACCTTTGCTTCAGTGACATCTCTGACCTTGTTGTCTAGTATTCTTGCATACACCTTCCCTGGTATGCTCAGAAGACTGATGCCGCGGTAGTTTGTGCACTGCATTTTACTCCCTTTCTTATGGACAGGGATGACTAGGGCCATCCTCCAATCCTCTGGTACAGATCCTGCCTTCCAAGCCACATTCACAATACTATGCATCCACCTGACAGTCACTTCACCTCCTGCCTTTAACATTTCGCCCCTGTTACCCCACACACACTTGGTGCTTTCTTGCTCTGTAGCTTGGCGATACTATTACGGACTTCCTCCAATGTGATCTCCTCATCAGCTTCTTCCACCGTCTTCGCTCCATAAGCATCTCCCCGTGGTACCCCTTGCTGTGGTTGGTCATTACTCTGTAGTAGCATGGCGAAGTAATCCCTCCATCTCTTTCTCACCTCTCCCTCCTCACATATCACTTGACCGTCATCATCACATGCTCTTCCCACTTCTGGTGTTCCCTTCACACTCGTCTTACCCTTGCCCAACATCTCCTTTGGTTCTGACTGAAGTCATTTTGGAGTGATTCACCAAGCTTGACCCATCTTCATTTTTGGCCTTCCTCACAGCATCTCTCGCTTTCCTCTTTGCCCTAAGGTACTCGTCTCTTGATTCTTATGTCTGCACTTGGATCCACCTCTTATACGCTCCTTTCTTCTTCCTCACAACATCTTCAAAATCACCATTCCACCACTTTGTTCTTTTTATGTCACTTCAAATCTTTCTTCTCCCACACACAGCTTCAGCCGTCCCCAGGACACTCCCCTTAAACTCTGCCCATGCTCTTTCAATGTCTTCCCCAGTTAGATGCTTTGCATTGTACATTAGGTGCCCCAGTCTAGCCTGGAACCTCATCTTCCCTTCCTTTGTTCACAGCCTTTCACTCCTCAGCTGACAGCTTCTTTCCTTTCTCTTCATTTTACTCCTTCCACAGATAATCACTTTCATCAGCACCAGATGGTGGTCACTGCCAATTTCTGCTCCCCGAATCACTTTGACATCATGTACCTCCTTTCTTAGGTCACCTCTCACCAAAAAGTAGTCAGTGATGGACTTTAGTCCTCTACCTGGGCATGTCCACGTGAACTTATGAATCCGCTTGTGGTCGTATTGGGTATTCATCACTTGCATCTCATTCTCAGCACTAAAACTCAGCAGCCTTCTTCCACTGTCATTTTCAACCTCCTCACCATGCTTTCCGATCACACCCTTCCATAACTCGGCTTTATTTCCTACCCGGGCATTGAAATCACCCATCACAATCAACTTGTCACCTCTAGGGACTTTGTCTACCGCCCCTTGCAGTTCCTCAAAGAAAGCATCCTTGATTCCACCATCCTTATCGTCTGTCGGGGCATACACCTGTATGATCGATATCCACTGGCCTCGATTCTCAACCTGATCGTAACACATCTCTCACTCGTGCACCTCCAACTACGCAGTCGATCTGCCCACCGTTCTGACACAATTAGGCCTACACCGCCTTTCGCTCTCCCTTCTGTCACTCCCGCATATACATATTTCGCTCCATTGATCTCCCTCATGCCGTTTCCTCTCACCTTCGTCTCGCTGAGGCCTAGGATGTCCAAATTGTAGCGCTCCATCTCCCAAATTACCTCATTCTCCTTATTTTTAAGCGATCTAACGTTCCAGTTGCCTATCCTAGATACTTGTCTTCCATTCATGGTCGGCAGTGTCCTCCTCCAAGGTTCGGTGGGTTGTCAATCGTAGACAAGAAGACCCGATGCAAGATCACTTTGCCACCATTTTCTTCACGGGAAATGAAGGAAGTGCTTGAATAACCACCTTTGCTGGACATTGTTGATTACATTACTAATGTTCATATTAAAGCTAGGGGGTTTAATTGGATGATTTCATACCACCTGTATTGCCTTGGATTAAACTGTTGTATTGATGACCTTGTAAAGAAGCCATACTGCACCCTGCGAATGCAGTTGCAGGTGAAGTGAAGACATGTCACATCTACTTTGAGTGACTTGCCCCCCTTCCCGGAGCTAAGATGATGACCACAATAAGGAGAAGCAGCTAACTGCCAGGCAATGCTGTTATGACAAACTTGTTTCTTAATTAATTGAACACTCGGCTATGGCTATAAAATCATTTGTGCAAGTGTGAAGTATGTGTTTGTAAGCTAGCTACGGAACCAGTCACACCCCTTCGTCTCCAATCGCCCCTTAAGAACTTGACAAACTCCGAACACACGGACTAAAGTCTCTCTACTTATGAACGGACACAGTATAAGGAAGCCAGTGAAAGTGCCAGCAAGCGTCTTAAACTAGCAAGTAGGTTTGAATTGGTCAGATGTTCTTTTGCACACTGCACATATCATTTTGGTCCATTTACTGTAGTGTATAACAGCAAGGTACCTCCAGACACAAACCCGCTCCACGATTGACTCGAGCACCAGTTATGGGGTTGCTGTGATGGTGTTACACACCCATGCTAGAAATGAAGATAAGGGTGGAGCAAGAACAGCAGTATCCCTTCCAACTACGAAATGTGTAAAACCAACTTTCGACTAGGTTTTGTACCATGAATAACTCATATATATGTAGTTTGGCTCTGGGCATCGGGGTTTAAACCAGCCAATTTCTCTCTCCTTTGTGGGTGTAGCTTTTCTAACTCCATATCAGTCACGAGTGCGCAGCCTACTTTCAATTATAACTGTGAAACCAATTATCACCCACGTGTATAAACGTATACTTATTGACCACTAACACAAATTTCTACTTCTACACCTCGTGCACTACTTGGACAGAAGTGTTACTAGTCTTACCTCGATGGCAGAGTGACATTCGAACATATCTTAGGCCCAAAGCATCATGGTAAAGTCACTGTAGTTTATTACATTATAACTTACTTATGTATTCTGCTCACTGTATATAGATTGGAGCTTTTGTGCATTTAGCAAATTCATTAATAGCATTTGTGTGTAGTGAATGTCACCTTTGCGTATAATATGGTTTTCTAATAGTTAAGGACATTTCCATATAAAGGATAACTGCTATTGTCCCAGCTCATTGCTTGGAAGGAGAGGCAACTGTGCTGTAAGCTGGCTGCACACCCACTAATGGTAGCATGATAAGTTACCTGCTCCCAGTATCCACTTGTTCCTGCAGTTGCAGTCTACACCAACTACATGTCCAGTAGACATGCTTGGAGCAGCCACAATAGAGTCATACATATGTAGCCACGAGTTGTTGCTTCTCCACAGAGTTAATCGAATACCAATTGTTGGATGGTTGGAACACGCCACAGCCCAGCCCAGCAAGCACATGCCATCTACCCCGTCTACCGTATAGCGGGAAATTTTGGATCGGTGCTAATTTTCGTATATTTTGTATGATGGCTCGCCATACGAAAATAAATACTACGAAAAGTTTTACATTCGAAATTTAAATGCCGTCACATTTTGAACGTGAGCAATCTCCCACGTGGTACGTCGATAGAGCAATGGCTTTGTGCCGGTACTTCAAGCCTTTGGACGCGGGCGCCGTTCCAGACCCCAGTTGACCTCTGTCCGCACACGTTAGCCCTGGAGCGATTAAAGTATAGATTACAGACGCCAACGAAGCTGTGAGAAATGCGTCACAAGGAAGCAGTAAGCTTAGAGGGAAATACGCCAAGTTCACACCAGAACAAAACGCATCGATCGGCGAGTATGCCTCGCTGCACGGCAGCTATTCATCGTTTTTCGAAGCAGTTGGGAGTCGAAATGAAGCCTACTTCAGTTCAGCCTTGGAAAGGGAAGTATCTGGCCAAAATCAGTCGCAAGCGGAAAGCTGGTGAGACGAGCGATCTCAGCGTCAAGTCCTTGCCCGTCAAGAAGCATGGGAGACCTTTGTAGACGTGGTACACCCTCACCATTGACTCCACCGAAAAGGACATTATTGACACGTGTACTTGCCAGGAGGCGTAGAATTATCCACGCACGCGAACATACGAAAATAATGATTAGAAGAAATTCTTGAGCATAAGCACAGCAGTCACTTCATTAAGGGGGCAGACGTTTCGATCCGTAGATCTTCTTCAGCTACAAAACTTAGCACAGCGCGACTCTAATAAATAATAGGAGGGTGTGTCAATGGCTGTCAAAAGGGGTGTGAAAGTGGCGGGAAATGAGGTAAGAATAATAATTAGGAAAAAACGAAAAAAGGGGGGTTAAGAATAATATGTCAAGGGGGGAGGGTGTGTTCAGTAGAGGTAGCCAGGAGGGATTAATGGCCAGGCCACAGTCCAGGTTGGATGTGTGCTGTTCTCTGTGGATGTGCAGGGCTTCCAGTACTCGCCTTCTCCAGTAGTTCCCTTCCACTTCTCTTGTCTTGGCTGCTTCCCAGTTTACCTGGTGTTGGTTTGTCCAGGAGTGGACTGCGATTCCATTCTTGGTGTCATGCTTCTTTACTCCATTCTTGTGTTCACTTAGTCGCTTCTCAAGTGTTCTACTTGTCTCTCCAATGTAAACACATTCACAGTCTTTGCATGGTACTTCATAGATGACACCTACCCCCTTAATGAAGTGACTGCTGTGCTTATGCTCAAGAATTTCTTCTAATCATCATATATCACGCAGCAATGAACCCTTATCATACGAAAATAAGAATACAAAAATTTCTTCTAAAGGCCTTACAGCCATTTATACAAAAATTTGCACCGTCCAAAATTTCCCGCTATACGGTATGTTTGAAACAGGCTCAACGACTTGAGGAGATAGTACTGTGTGTATATCATTACCTATGTAGTCTGAAGTCTCACCAATGGCTTAGTGCTTGACAAGTTTAACTCACCTCAGCCAACGCTAGAACAAACCGGGTCACAGCCATTCAGGGAAGCTCCAGGAGTGTGCTCATCCCAAACAACGATGAGCGTATGTTGGCTGGTGAATCCAAGAGAAGTAGTTCACACAGCTGCTCCAGTTGTGAGCCGCCAGTAGTACTGGTATCTACTGGCACAGGCTGACACCTGTTTACTTGGAGTCACGTGTAGGTCAAGAGTATCAGCTAATGTCCTCATTGTACAATTAACCTTTTTTGCTACGTTAACTGCTTGTCCATATACTGTAACTCGGAATCATATATCCTCAAGTTTGCATTAATTTATAGGTTTTCCATAATTGAAGGTGTTATTTAGTTGCATTCAACAGGATCACTCTTTTGCAGTTCTAAAACATAGGGAAGTATAGACTGTGACAACTGAAGTGTGACAGCAGCACATCCGTGTGGTTTCTCTGGTTTGTATTGTTGCATACGTATTTACATTGTAGGATGTATTGTGGCAACTCCTGGCACCATGCACTACAATTAGTGGACACTCGTTTGCACACCACTTGGCGCTAAGCAACTCTCCCCACAAGAACTGCATCCTTTGCTAATCATTGCACACAACCCTCTGCTTTTGGTCTTCTTAGAGTGGCAATCAGCGTACCAGGAATCCCTCAGGAAGCACGGCTCAGTATCGGTGGAGGTGATACGGATCATCTTTATCTGTCCCCCAGAATCGGAAGCGACCACCTTAAAAATCTCTTGGTGCACAACATGGATATGCTGAAAGTCGTCACCAAGCGGCCAACACCAAAGGTAGTCACCAAGCAGACTGACAAGGACTTCTTGGCTGTGCTATATGTAGTGGGGGAAAGCACCTCTTCTGCTCTTGTGTCTTCTTAGGTACTCCAGCAAGTCTAATAACTTCTACCTCTCTGGAACACTTTGGAGTACCCCATCTCTTAAGAATGACCTTTTTTGGTGTGAACACCTGTTCACTAGTACAGTCATCTGTTTTGTACTCTCCACTCAGTGTTACAAGTTCATGCCTTCTGTTGTTGTCATTCTTGCTGCTTCTACTGTTGCCTGGACAACACTCTCTCCATTAGCCTGTGAGGCTCTGAGCAAGTAACTGTCCTCCGAGTCATCTGACTGATAGTCCCAAAGGTACGTCTCCCTAAGGTTCTCCCTGTCCCAAAAGGTACTCTTTGGGGGACACCAGTCTTCACCAACAGGCTTGATTCTGGCCATTGAAGATGGCAAAACAGCTCTTTCATCTGACCTATTGTCACCCAGCAAAATGACTCCATCCTGCTTCAGTGAAGCGACTCCATAGTTCTTAGCAATGCGACACTGTTGTCCTCCATTTAAGCGATTCCATCATCCAGTAAAGTGACACCACAGTCCAGCAAATTTGTCTTCTGGAAAAGCAACTCTACCCTCCTGTACCAAAGGAACTGTAGGCCTAGTAGCAAAAACACTAACTAAATCATTGGTCAACATGGTCAACACCATAAAGGTGGACACACGAAATAGAATGCCTTCTCTACGCATCACCGCGGCTGGGCAAAACTAGAAAACTACTACCTTATATGAAGAAGAAGTAAGCACTTGACCTCACTTTTAGCTATCTGTACCTGCCCAGGAGTGCTGCGCTTACCTGCGTACCATAATCATCAAATTCAGACAGAACTACAGTGGCGTTGGGCAGAAATAACAAGGGGGGTGTTGTCGGTTGAGGGGGACAAAGACAGCAACTACTTTGCTGCTGAAACCTGTCTGGGGGGACTGAAAATGGCAAAAACAAAACATAGCCAATAGCAGTCTGGGGGACCGCTTTTGGGGGGGAACATAATCAGCATGTCAACAGCCATCTTTCACATAAATTAATGCATGTCTGCCAAACAGGTCCTGTCAGGACGCAGTAATACATGACCAATAACCACTAGACTGAGTGTGTGCCAGGAATTGAAGCATGAGTGTGGCCTGCTCAGGTCAAGTACTTTGGCAACTACTGTACGTGTCGTGCTTCCTTTCTTCAGCTCGATCCCTTCATGAAGTCTTTGGAGCAGAATATGCTGAAGCTATTCAGAGCCAGGCTAATGTCACACTACAGATCACCAAGTGCACCACAATAGGTCTTCCCCGCAACGGTAAGACCTGCCTCAAGCACCTCCTTACTGGACAGGAGTGGGACGTGGAGGCAGGAACAGCGAGCACGGACGTCATGGAGGCACCTGAGTGGGTGGAGTGCTACTCCCTGGGTGGGGATGCAGAGAACAGTGTGTGGGAGCTCTTCACGCGGGAGCACAGAAAAGAAGCAGTGCTCTATAGCCTTGCCAGGAAGGAATATCAGCTAGGGTCAACCAACAAAGATTCTACTGGTCCTGATCAGCAGTCCTCTACCCCTTCAGAGGACACAAGTGTGACCGATGCAGTAACCGCAGCGGAGTCACCTGGGGAGCTAGACACATCGGGTGCAGCACTGGAGAGAGCGTATCGAAAGATGAAGTTGAGTGAAAAGCTGAGCCTCGCAACACAGGAACGATCGAAGGGAGTCTCGCTGGATACACGTAGGTTTATTCACTTCATCGATACAGGCGGCCAGGCTATCTACCATGATGTCCACCCAGTTCTGATCACTTCGCCGAGTGTCTACCTGGTCGTTGTTAGTCTGGAGATGTGTTTGAAGGAGAAGAATGAGGCGAGCTTCCTCAACACCGATTTGACGCAGAATGCACTACGCAGTATTCACACATTTTCCACTAAGATGCCCAGTAGTGCAGACCACATCACTCTGCATCGTCAGCACCCAAGTGTGTTCATTGTTGGCACCCACCTTGATTGCATCCCTCCTGAAGATCGAGAAGCCACGCTGTCGGAGCTCCATACAGCCATCGAAGAGAAGATGCTGAACAAACCATATCACAGGTTTGTCCAGTATGATCCAAACGACAGGTGCTTCTGGGCAGTTGACAACACAAAGGCTGGCTTGCCTGCAGACAATGTGGATCCAGCCTACCTCAAGTACGTCAACAACCTGCGCAGCCGAATCCAGGAGAGGTCGATGGACATGCAAGTCAAAGTGCCTCTCACCTGGCTTCTCTTTGAGGATCTCACACACTTGTGTGAACGCAGCCACTTCAGATACGACAAGCTGTATCGGTTTGCTCGCAATAAGGAGTTTGTCAGAAATGAGGCAGATTTCAAGATGCTCCTTCACCTGTTCCACATTCTGGGTCTCTACTACTACAAGATACCCACTGGGAGCCAGCAAGATCAGCGAATTGTGTATACCAAGCCCAATGCATTCTACAAGATCACGTCGGATCTTTTGAATCTGGTACAACAGCAGCTAAGGCATCAAGATCGTGGTGAAGAGGAGAGTGAGCATGTGAGGGGCATCATCGACATTCAGAAAGCTTATGAGAAGCTAGGAGCTGAAATGGGAAGTACCTACGCTGAAAGCCTTCCTGCTGAAGATTGGTTCATCAGTCTCCTCGCTGATCTCCACTTGATCGCCCAAGTGCAAGGCTCTTCATTCATTGCCCCTGCTGCCCTTCCTTCTCTGGAACCCTCATTCGAAATTGGCACAGTTGACAGCCTGCTTGTGACATTCACACCAAAGGCAGCCTACAAGGTCTGCTACATCCCCAGCGGGCTGTACTGTGCCCTCATTGCCGACCTCATTGCAACGTGCAAGTGGAAGCCAGCGTCCTTACAGAGGAAACATGTCATCTTCGAACATGACTTTGGAGATGTGCACATCAGCGAAGAGATTTCATACATCGAGATCTGCATCACTGTCGATCCTGTCAGGCACAATTTGAAGGATTCCACCAGCCTGTCTCGCCACTGCAATCGCATTCGTGAGGAGATTCGAGATAGGCTAGCATTTGTTTGGCGGAGGATCTACGAGGATTTGCAATTTTCCGACTTCTCAGAAGATCCCTCCCCTCACTGCGCTAAGACCATGCGCTGGGGCTTCCACTGCAGCTCACATCTGGGTGAGAGCGGCAAGACCCACATTGCAGAGTTCATCTACAGCGAGAACACAGGCTACTATGCCTACTGCTTGAAGCCTCGCTCTAGCTTGATGCAGCTGGTATCCAAACGCCAGGCAGTGTGGTTTCAGGAAACAGATGGCAAGGTGCGCACTTTTGAGTAGCAAAATTAGACTTTGACTTAGCACTAGACTCAGTCGTGCTTGGTACAGTATGGAGGGCCGTCCCATAAAGGGATACTCACTGTGGTTATGCATGTGTAGCAAGAGGAACTGCTTGTCCTATTTGCATGATGCTTGGTCTGGATGTGGTGGAGGCTCATGCTATGGTGTTGAATCGAACAGGGGGACGTTGTTGAGCAATCACCTAGCGAGGGGGTAAATTGCAGTGAGATGTTTCAACCTCGACAGTCTTTTGTCAGTCAAATTTGTTTTGTGACTCACAAAGACCCTCAAGGTCGTTGTGTCTCACTGCAATTTACCCCTTTGCTATGTGATTGCTCAACAACGTCCCCCCGTTCGATGCTTTGTCCTACTGGCGTAATGCTTACTTGGGTGCTGAGCTGCTATGGTGTATATAGGAAAAAGTCAGATTGGTGTGCATCTCTGATGCTGTGTTCTCCCTTCCATTTTGCAGTTGATGAACATCTTGTATCTCTGCAATTAGTCTAGTCATCCCATGTTGTCCCATACATAGTTTTTGCTTGCGTGGACAGATACCACTGTGTTAGTTACTATATTATTTTTATTATTAGGCGTATAGAATAGCTTCTCTTTTGCCGTTAGTGAACAATAGTATGTTAGGTGTATGTACTTTTGTAGGGATGGTTCTGTAGTTGTTTTTGTAAAGGAAATGTTTTCGCATTATCATTTACTGTACACATTACATTATGCATATTATGGTGTGGTGTTTATGATATAAAGTGTTTGCACTATTCTTTGATCAATATTGCACCCTACTTGGGCATGGCACACACGAGTACTGTGCTTTTGTGCATATGGGTACAATGGGTGATTATATATACTGTATTATTATTACATGTATTATCAATCGAATTAAATTTGTCACTATATAGTCATGTATGCAGAAGTTATATAATCTTATTGTCATGTAGTTTGACTTAATTGCTGTGTGTGGTTATGATTATGTTATATCTGAGCTGTACCTGTAGCTATACATTTGCACGTGATCTTTGTACGCGCATGCATATGGTGCATATACGTAATATTATTGTTTAATTATATAACTATGTGTTGCTATAATCCTATATTATTAAATATATTAATAAATTATTATAGGAGTGTATCCGAGGCATCATTCGGATCTCCCCCATGCATGTTTTATAGCTCCTCCTAAGGTTCAGCCCTATCATCGATCTCTTACACATCATGCATGCATGCCTCTCCCCACCTTCGGCTTCCATGCAGACGTCAATCCAACTAGCTATATGTATTTTATCACACCCAGCATGCCTTCCCCCTGTAAACCTCACATCTGTATTATACATATAATTTATGTGAGTGGAGTGGAATGAGGAAGACTCATCAGAGGAGCCAAAACTGCTGCTGGATGGTATATATGTAGCTACCACTGTAGCTATATACGTGAAGTGGAAGAGTACAAACGGACCTGAGTGCACCTTTTCCTTTGATCATATCCCATGAATATCTTATGTATAGACGCTTGCCACATCTTTCAGCCAACGTACATATGGACTGATGAGTCGGTATGCATGTGTATAAAAAGACATGTAATATGACGTCTGGCACCGTAGGCTCACGCGCGCGCGCCACGCCCTATGAACAGACTTCCGGTTGACAACATTACAGCCCCTGAGAACTCAAGCACAGGGGACTATATACTCTTACGGTCGACTCCCTGGATATTCTTCTTCATCTACTGTATGATTCTCCCCCGATCGAAGACTGCACTAGATCCGGTAAGCTGTCTCAATTAACGCTGGATGAGCGCGTGCTGTGATTTAATGATTCCTCATTCCATCTCTCCGTCACTCGCAGAATGACGCAGTCCGGTGTAAGCCCCCACACCCGAGCCCTCCATGCCGTGAAATGCATTGTTCTCTCGCCCGAAGACACAGAGGTGAAGGTAGAATGTTTTAAATTCGGCACCCAGAACGCTGGCATGCCATACGTACGTTCGCCAAACGCGGAGTCGAATCGAGTCCCCTGGGTCACATGTTTCAAGCTCGAAGAGACTGATGCCGACCAGCCAGTTCGGCAGGTAGGTGGATGGGCGGACGTTCTCGGTCCCGAAACACTGGAGGAGCCGTTTTTGATCAATTACATCCACCCTGACAACCAGCTTTCCTGCCACGACCCGCTGCTCATAACGGGACCCCCTTGCGTGTACATCATCTCCTTCAACGGAACAAATGCGTGTATTCCGAAGATGAAGGACCACCTTCACCGCGTGCTGAGGTACATTGACATGCAAGCCTTCTCCCCAATGACTAGGCTGGAAGGACAACTTCTAGGCAGGCAGAGACCCAAAGTTTACATTTTGCTTGATGACAAGTGCGGTGAACTTGATTTGAAAGAAGACCTGCAACGTGAGACCAGGAGATATCGCATGACAGACATTCAAATTACAGATCAGTTCTCTATGAGTCGAGAAAGTCTTCACGCAAGCAGGCTAGATTTCCGTATGGAGTACCTGGAATGCCTCGACAAATTTGGTGAGCAGGAAGTCATTACATTCGGGGATTTGAATGAAAAAGTTAAAGATGAGAAGCTATTGCAGAATGCTCTAAGTGAATGCCACAAGCTAGGCTTCGTGTACTTCAAGGTCCCACATGGTATGCATAGGAAAAATGCTATCATCTTCACTCAGCCGAGGTGCCTGTATGATCTCCTCAGCCCTGTGGCCAAATACCAGCAGCACAAGTCGGAGGATGGGTGCAATGTATTCCAACTCTTGAACCATTACAATGCTGACCGCTCCAGAATCGAACAGGATGCACTTGGCGATCTACTCGTTGACATGGGCATTGCAATGAAGACCAGCTACGATGAACACATTGTAATTGCTACATTGAAAGATCACAAGGCACCTGCTAAGCAAGTATACTGCATGGATCCTTTGCTGGTAGCTTGCAAATCGTCGCCAGGGGGATGTTACATGCCAGATGGGTTGTTTTGGGGCGTAGCGCATGGTCTTTCAAAGAAGTGGGACATGGAGGTTTATTCGCCAAACTACTTTCAGTACCACAAACGCGGTGTTGCTGCCGTGATCCATGTTACCTCCAGAGAGCACTTCCTGGAGATTGGCATTCAGCAAGATGAAATGAATCGCACATACTCGACAGACGCCGAGCCTCTACCGCAGCAGCTGCACAAGATGTGCACTGAGATCCGCCAGGCCGTCACACAAGAGCTGTTCAAGGTTGCCCACCAGCTGCGTGGGGACAGCGACCCTTGTGATGCACCAGTCGATCAGTGTGACTGTGATTGTCACAAGAAATTCCGCAAGCATTTTCCAGCTGGTTTTCATTGCCCACACCATTCCAACTGCGTCATGCGAATGCAAAGCTGTAGGGACACTGGGTTCTACCTAGAATGTGATAATGTTCGGGAAACCAACACCACCTTTAAACAAGAAATCTGGTTCATGCCTCCCAAGCCAGCAGTGCAGGTTGGTCTAATCACTGCATTTGCACAAACATGCATACATACGTACATATACACTATGACCAACTTGAGTCAGTAAGCGTTTGCCCCATTTCAGCAGTTCTTCTAGTAAACTTGTGTACCTCAGCACCTAATGCACCTTCTGCTTCTGTGACACGTTCACAACTGCATGACATCGAGTGTTAAGCCTCGTTGAGTATACCATGCACACCATCCGTGTATATAATTGATCACTCTCAGATTCTTTGCCTATATCTTTAGGTTCAAACTCGCCCTGTAAAGATTGACGGGCATTCTCAGAGATTGTTGTTCTTGGTGGAGACAAAGAGAGAAGGTTGGTGCAATTTTCTGTTGACACAATCATCATTTAACATTCTGCCATTCCATTGTTGAGAATGGAATGGCAGGTGTAGTATGTACCCAGACCATGCACACTGGTCACTGTGTGTAGATGTATGTGGCTTGATCAGCTGTGCAGTGAATACAGAGTTAAAAGAGTAAGCAAATTGTAGATTTTGGATAGTGAAGAAAGCAAGTGATCAGGATGTCGACTCGGCCACTGATCTTCAAAGAAACAACAAACCTTGAAATACCATAAAGCAAGAAAACTTTGTGAGGTTTAAAGTTCGCGATTTTCACAATTCGACCTAATTCACAAAATGTTTACTTTGCAAAATGTTCTCCCCTAAATGGGACAAGGCTAATTTTGAATGAAATCACAAAATCACAGGCTTTTCTTTCGCAGAATTCTCCTGCTATAACGGTAGGCCTTCAGTTGTTCCCTTTTCCCACCTTTTAATTGCCTTTGCCAAGGCACACAATAAGAGACACCGTTGTTATTGGGTACATTCCTAAATAGACATCACTACTATGATGTCTGATGTACATACATACCATATACACTTTAACTTTTGCGGGGTTAAACTTTTGCGGTTTTCGCGGATCGGCAGCCATCCACAAAAGTTTCGTCCCGTGAAGATCTATACCAGTCTGGCAACGAGTCTGCATTTGTAAGACGATTGCGTCACAAAAATGCAAAAATGGCGGCGATTCACTAGGGCAACTTCATATGCAGCTAGGAACCTCCACTGAAGCAATTGATTACATCAATATACGACAAGGATTCAGAGGAAACGATGAATCGACGAATCAAAGAGTAAGACCATCTGCAAAAATAAAAATGCAAAAATTGCTAAAATATGCGATCCGCGAAAGTTAAAGCGTATACGGTATTACCTTGTTTTCATGTCACCTTCCTGTGCATGCCCTGCAGGTGTCATGAGTCCCTGGAATGCTGAAGCATTAGACTGCCTGCAAGGACAGCTCATGTCCTATGTTCTCCTGAACACTGGACTTGACACCATGCTGCAGAAGGAGGCCGGTGGGTTTATGACCCGAGCAGAAGCGCAGTCAGTGACTGACTTGCAGAGTAACAGAGATCAAGTCAAACAGCTCCTTAAGATATTGCACGGAAAAGGAGACAAGCAGTTTCTTACATTTTGCACGATGTTGCAAAAGGCCAACTACAGTGGGTGGGCAGAAAAGCTAGCTAGTGAAGCTGAGAGCAGACAAAGGGCTGCATTGGACACTACAATGTAGCTAGAGTGCGGTGTATACACTGTACGTGTATTATTTGTGTTGATTTTCATGCTTTAATCTACTTTTTGTGCTTTTTCTATTTTATCTAGTGATCACTGTAAAGCTTTAGTTATACACAACATTGTATATCTACACCAAACTAATTCTGAAACTTAAATTCATATTTTTTTACAATAATTTTGTATATGGTAGCTTTGTATGTAGTGTGAAAATTGCAGTGCACATTTATGCATAAAGGACAATTTAGTATAAACATCACTCCTTGTGGTTTTGTTACTAATGTGCATTGAATTTCTTCTTCATGAGAGCATAATTAATATACAGCTTAGAGGACTGTGATATTTGGCATGGCGATGGAGGTTACAAAGCTAGTAAATTTAAACGTTTTCAAAAATATCAGGTAAGGTATTTAGGAATGTCCGATAAAGCGTAAAGACACTTCGCCATGGTGGCAACAACGTACTTTGACCCATCTCATCTGGAGATCATTATTCCTAGCTAAATCCCCATAATTTGGTACTGATGTAGCTAGCTAACATGTTCTTCTAATCATGTTAAGTCTTATGTATGCAGTTATGCAAACTGTGGCTGCATTTTCTGTTTGCTGTACGCAAACTATACATAACAGGAACACGAATACAAATTTGCACAAACTGTAAAAGAAACAGCTGCTGCAAAAGGCCACGACTTCGGCGTGGACTAAACTACACTACACCGGTATCGTAGGTACCTCAATATTGCGTAGCGGCGGTGCTGCGTATTCGAAATCGTTTTGAAATCTATTTGAGCTTGCTTTTCAAACTTTCGTCCAATGGATTTGAGACAGCTACGTGGTCGAACCCCAATGTGTTCACAGCGTTGCTTGAACTTCATGCAGCGTTATTTCTTGTACGTGTAGCTATCGGTGACGAGAGAAGACGCCAGACGATGGCTCACTGCAGCGATGGTGTGAAGGCTAACATTCCCTGCTTCGTTCGCCTGCCCGATTGCCGCGTGTTCCAGGTACACGTCAGCAAGAATGCGCGTGGACAAGATTGCCTACTCAAGGTGAGCAGCAGCTCAAGCGAGCAGGGCAACACGCGGGTGTCCGCTGATGGCGCAGGGAGTCCAGTTCTTCCACTGCTGAGCTCAATCATAGATATGGCTCAATCAACATTAATTATGCAACAAGTTACCTAAAGCACATTGGCAGCTAATATCTTGATTTCCCACTGTGCGTAGGTGTGTGACATTCTGGGTGTTGTGGAAACGGATTACTTTGGCCTCTGCTACAAGGACAAGTTCGGTCTGATGTGGCTCAACAAGAGGGTTCTCCTAAAGAGCCAGCTCAAGGACCACAGACCACCTTACCTCCTTGACATGAGGGTGAAGTTCTATGTTCCTCCCAACAGCTTACAGCAGACGGCAACAAGGTGGGTGTGGGTATATGGTAGGGGACTTCTGGATCCATTAAGCATGTAGGTCTGGCCCTTCATTATTGCATGTGCATGAGAAGTGCTCTGTCACAGTCATGTGATTGTCATGTGATAGTAATATGTGTGGTAACAGTTACCTCATTGCTGCTTGCAAAACAGTGGAAATTTGGCAATATTCTTGTGACATTAATCTTCAACGTGACTCACTTGCTGCAGTCACATGATAGTCAGGCATACATATCATCACAAATTTGCAGTCCTAGTGAGATAGGCTAGCCTACAGTTTACAAGCAAAGCTGAACTACACCATAACAGTTTGGTGATTGACGTGGAGTCTTCTCAGCTGGTTCAGTCATGATCTTCTTTGCCCTGAAGAATTGTGGCCAGTGCACCTGACCGAAATGTTGACAAGATTCCTAACAGTCGAAAGCTGGTACCTAGAGAACCACTCCTTTCTCTGTTTGATGATTGCTTTATACAGCAGCATTGCATTTATACATTATTGCATTTATACAATGTATTGACAATATTTTGTGCGTCATTGTGTGTCACTGCTACTCACCACATACAGAGAGCTCTTCTACCTCCAGCTGCGAGCTGACATGAAGTGCGGTGACCTGCCTGTCCCAGACTCAAAGGTCGGGCTGATGGGAGCACTTTTAGCTCAGTCAGAGATGGGGGATCCCCCTGAGGCCCCCATTCCTCCCCTCATATACCCACCCTACTTTGCCAAGTGGGAGCAGGGCTACCCGTGGAAGATTGCACTGGAGCACAGGAAACTGAAAGGTAAAGAAATCTGTGCTCTGTTTGTGTGCATGCACGCATTTTGTGTGCATCAACCATATGTCTTGACTTACTATTGAGGGCTGCATGCTGGATGGGTGGATCATGATGGGTTGGATTTCTACAAATCTTACTGTAGGCATCACATGCACATGAACAAGCTTGGCACATGTACTGACTGTGTCTGTACTTAATTTTTCTACGTAATGATATTCATTGACATTCACTGACATTGCTTAGTTTGGTTTAATTGCACAATGCACTGCAGGTCTCTGTCAAGCTGCTGCTAAAGACCAGGTTGTGATAGAGGCAGCCAAGTTGGATTATTATGGTGTTGGCAATTTCATTGTGAAGAACAGGGAGGGCCACCTTGTGCGAGTGGGGATTGGAGGGAGATCAGTCAGCGTGAACAACCTCTCAGCCCCTGCGAATCCACAGAGGTACATATATATACTTGCATGTATGTGTACTTGTGTGTGTACATGCACACATAACCTATAAAGCAGTGTATCATCCAACTTTGTCTCTGTCTGGTGATTCATGTGCATATGCAAAGGATTCCATACCATCTGATGATTGAGGCAAGCTACAACAGCTGTAGGTGGAGGATAAAGTACAAGGCGACTGCTCCAGGACATGAGAACTTTGTCACAATCTCCCTTGAGCTGAAGGCCTTCCACCAGAAGCAGGCTTACATGATGTTTCGCTACCTGACTGAGGACCACACCTTCTTCACACAGAGCACGGTGGATGAGCGTGTGCTGAACCACTTTGAGAGGGAGGGGATCCGCCACTTCATGAGACATATCCTCCGCAACCGACCACTGGATAGGAAGTATCACTTTGATGTGTTAAGGTGTGTGTGTGTGTGTGTGTGTGTGTGTGTGTGTGTGTGTGTGTGTGTGTGTGTGTGTGTGTGTGTGTGTGTGTGTGTGTGTGTGTGTGTGTGTGTGTGTGTGTGTGTGTGTGTGTGTGTGTGTGTGTGTGTGTGTGTGCATGTGTGTGTGTGTGTGTGTGTGTGCGTGCGTGTGTGTGTGTGTGCATGTGTGTGTGTGTGTGTGTGTGTGTGTGTGTGTGTGTGTGTGTGTGTGTGTGTGTGCGTGTGTGTGTGCATGTGCATAAGCAAACATGTGTATTTGGAAGTGTACACATACGTACATGTGTGGGTGGGTGGGTGTGTTACATGCTGTGATATTACTGACTGAATTGTGTGTATATATATACTATACGCATGAAAACATGTTTCATACGTATACTATGTTAATACGTGTATGTACTTTAAAAAAAATATTGCCTCTTCTTTCATTGTGTCTGTGTGTGTGTGTGTGTCTGTATAGGACCAAGAGTGAGGCCTTCCAGTACCACTGGCGCAAGCTGCACCAAATGTCAACTGATCTCAGGCAAGTGGTCACAGCTGATGGTTCACAGCATAATGTAGTAGAGGAGGAGGAGCCTAGTGACCACGCCCCCAGTGGGAGGGACCAGACTGAGGAGGTAATCCCCGTTCCTGGAGGCCATGGACCACAAGGCCAGCCATCCTTGACTGAGATTGAGGCAGCGTTTGAAAGGTAAGCCTGTTCAGGGAAAGATTACCTTTTGTGGAGTAGTTGGGTTATGGGAATGCAGATGCATGAAGTAGCTACATAGCAACAAATGTATAATTAGCCCTGTTGTTATGTGATTGACACCCACTGTGTATGGTGTGTGTGTGTGTGTGTGTGTGTGTGTGTGTGTGTGTGTGTGTGTGTGTGTGTGTGTGTGTGTGTGTGTGTGTGTGTGTGTGTGTGTGTGTGTGTGTGTGTGTGTGTGTGTGTGTGTGTGTGTGTGTGTCTGTGTGTGTGTGTCTGTGTGTGTGTGTCTGTGTGTGTGTGTGTGTGTGCATGTGCTGTAGATCATTCGAACACATTGCTGACATGTGCTTGCATGCAGGCCCGTCAGGCGAGGACGCCTTTCAAGATGGAGGGCAGGGATCCTGAGCCGGAGGAGGGAACATGATACCAACCAGGGTGTTTCAGCCGAACACAGTGAACCTGGGACGAGTACATCCACAGGCGTGCCTCACATAGTGCAAGAAGAAGGTGCTTCTGTAGCTAGTGGAGGCAGTTTGACAGAGGAAGAGAGCAGTGCTCTTCTCCCACCTGTGGCAGAATCTCAGAGCCCTTCAGTGCAGGAGGCAAGTCATAGGGAAGCAGTTGGCGCTGAAGTAGGGGTGGACGGGAGCGACATAACCCTCACACAAGAGATTGAGAAAGCAAGCGAGGAGGACCCTCTCCCACTGTGGTTGAGCTTCTCTCCCAGTGTGGAGCACTTTGTGAAGGGTGTCATGGAGGCAACCTCAGATGAACAGTTTTCTTCCTCTTTAGAGCAGTTTGAAATTTCACCTCACAAATCTAGGTGTTTGGAGCCTGTCAGATCCAGGAGTCAAGGGACAAACCGCGTGAGTGCGAGCATTGGCTTGGAACCAGGAAGATCTGCTCAGAATCTCCGCAGTCTCCACCCAGTGGAAGGCACATGCTCGGGTGAATCATCTCTGGCTGCATCAGAGTCTAACACCAAACACAGGTCTACCGTCTCATCCTCTACCAAGAAACTGTCAGCGGGTAAGACCCATGTGGTGGGACTCTCACAAGAATCACTGAATATCATTAAACCATTTGTGGAGAAGATTAATGACAATTTCACGTGCAAGATCTGCATGGATCGCTTTGTCAGTGTCACCTTCTGTCCGTGTGGGCACTACGTCACCTGTCGTCAGTGTGCACAGAGGTTGACAGAATGTCCACTCTGCAGGTCCGTCATTACTCACACCATGCAGGTCTACCAGTGACTGGCCATGTGGCACTCTATATAACACCACGCTGGCACAAGTACATATATATATGTATATATACGTATATGATTATATAATTAAAGCGTTAAGTTTTGGACATGCATGTGTGTAGCTTATATATTATACATATGTATACTTGTACATAATATTATAATATAGCCACAATGTAGGCAATGATAGTGACCACACATGCATACGCATACACCTTTTGGTGCATCACCCGTTAACACCTGCAAAGTGCATGCATGTATTCAAGAGCAACACTTTAATACACGGGACCAGAACTACATGCACATTAACAACGTATATATGCATTATGCATTTTATTATGATATTGTAAGATTGAGTGTTGGATGATGGAACTGAATTGCTCCATTGCAATCTTTGCACAAACTGCAAACACAATTAATTGCACTAAAACACATGTTGCAGTACATTAATGGTTACTATAGCTACAAATTATACAGCATATGAGTTCTCTAGAGTAAGAAGATGCATAGCTACTGTATATATGTACATATAATTATATTTATGTATACACAAGTATACCTCTTGTATTTATAAGCTACATGGTCCTGATGATGACGTCTGCTATACATGACGTATATACGTAGTTCACTTTCTTCCCCCAATGGGCACCTCCGGAGTTGTGTTGAACACCTTTGGTGTGTAGCACTGGGTCAACACAGACACTGCATCCACATCAGGGGCTTGAAACACTTGGTGGGTCTCTTGGCAGGGACTGGGGAGATGTCAGCTTCATGAGTCATCATCAAAGATCTCCGATGGTAGGAATTTGGATATCTCGGTATGCTCCTCCATCTACTCTGGACAAGCTGGAGAAGATTGTCAATGAGCAGGTCAGGTAAACACCCAGGGTGACCTTAGAGCAGGAATGCCACCGTCCCCTGTGTGGGGCTCAATTCCCACAGTAGGTGAGGCCACACAAACACAGAATAGAATGGCGTGTATGCTGCACTTTGTGGGAGTGCATGGAGGCTTCATGTGTCACTGGGGACTTAGAGACAAATAGTGTACTCAAAGTTTGAGGAAAGTACCTATTCCGTGTTTGTGTGGCCTCACCTACTATGGGAATTGAGCCCCACACAGGGGACAGTGGCATTCTTGCTCTAAGGTCACTCTGGGTGTTAACCTGACATGCTCATTGACAATCTTCTCGATGATTCCATTAGGCATATTTGCTCTGTTGACCACTAGTGATGGTTGAATTACACATGCAAACTGTCCCTACATACGTACACATCTCATGCTATGACGATGGGACTGAAATTAAATTTTACAATCCTTATGCACAAACTGCAAAACACACGAGGCTGCTGAATACAAACTGCTGTATGTACGTATGAAGTCAATTCACAATATTTCTATTATGCGTACAATGACTCAATTGCTATACATACACACAGTGGCTAAACACAACAGGCAAAGGAATTGGCAAACGCTTATAGTAAGTACTGTAGGTAGTAGTAGGTGAGGCTACAAACACGGAATAGGTACTTTCCTCAAACTTGGAGTAAACTATCTGTCCCCAAGTGCCACTGACACATGAAGCCTCCATGCACTCCCACAAGGTGCAGCATACACGCCATTCTATTCCGTGCTTGTGTGGCCTCACCTACTGTTGGGAATTGAGCCCCACACAGGGGACGGCGGCATTCCTGCTCTAAGGTCACTCTGGGTGTTTACCTGACCTGCTTCAGTGTAATAATCCCCATCCTGCTCATCGACAATCATCTCCTCGACATTTTCATTAGGCGTTATTCGCTCTGTTGACCACTAGTGATGATTGAATTACACATGCAAACTGTCCCTACGTACGTACACATCTCATGCTATGACGATGGGACTGAAATTGCAATTGCAATCCTTATGCACAAACTGCAAAATACATGTTGTACTGAAACACATGTTACACTACAATCATGGTTGCTGTATCTAGAATATATAGCCTCAGCACTAGAGTGTCAAGAAGAGAAGATAGCTACATACGCATATACGACTACCTCTTCTACTTAAGCTACATGGTCCTAATGAGGACGTCTGCTACATGTACTGTAGTTCACTTGCTTCCCCCAATGGGCACCTCCAGAGTTGTGTTGAACACCTTTGGAGTGTAGCACTGAGTCAACACAGGCACTGCATCCACATCAGGGGCTTGAAACACTTGGACGTACAAGAAGGTGTTGACATCAGTGCGCAGCTGTGGACAGTGGGGAAGGGGCCAGGGTGGGGATGGGGGTTGTAATGCAACTGCAGTTTACGTGCTTGCTTGCTGGTTAGTGATTGTAATCTACATAGCACGACAACTAACCAGAATCAAATAGTTAGCTCCCGCAACAACTTGGCTGTAGTAAAACAGAGCCTGACACTGGCCAATGTCCATGTTCAGCTTCTCCTGTAGCTGCGGCTTTAGCTTAGCCACCATCGCCTGAATGTCTGCTGTTGCAGTGTTGGGCGGGTTGGGAAGGGTAGGCTGCCAGCCACCAGGAAATACTCTTTCAGAGCTCTGTTCCATTTGCAGTATTTTGTCTCAATTGCGCAGTAGCTTGGTAGCAGATGTGTGCTTCTCACTGGACTGCAGTGCAGCTGAAACACGTCTGTTTTATACACACGCAGACACACCCTAATCTAATTATGGTCATCTGTGCCCACCCACAACCTAGTCTGGTTTGCAAGAGTGTCTCTGTTCATACCAGGAGAGTGGTCTAGCATGCCAAACTAACCCACAGCCAGTAGATGCATGAGAATGCATGCATAAGCTAGCCTCACAAATGCTACATACGTATAAAATAACGTACGTATAGACATACTGTGCATAATGTATAAAAGAGTATCACTATTTCCTGTAAGTTGTATATAGATAAGGCCTGTGAGTTACTCATTAGGATAGGATAGTAGTAGGGCTGGCTATGAATCAACAGCAGTAGGGGCAGTTCCTCCACATGTAATTGGGGGGTTGAAACCTGTACACACAAATGATAGTCAGCAGCTGTCAAAGTGTATGCCAGTACTCCTCCATCAGTCGAGCACCACTGAACAGTGTGCATGGTGATCCTTGCATGGCACATCAGTCAGCACTGGTCACATTCTGTGACTGTACTCAAAGGCAGTATGTAGGGTGCTACAAGTATACTGTGTATCTGGTAAGGCTATGATGCACCAGTAATTATCTACATATGTCGGTAAGTGTTATGCAAGCTGGTGTGTAACATGTCCAAGTTTGTCAACTACACAGCTTGAAAGTAGCGACTGGAGAAAAAGAACCACGACCCGGGGCCTGAACTCATAGCCTACACCCTAACGCGGAGCTTCAGCCATGCAAGCCACCGGTGTGGCCACGATTCTTCGTCCCCAATCG
>OX465039.1:1238594-1251094 GCA_949841015.1 Aplysina aerophoba
GATAGCTACATATGTATATACGACTACCTCTTCTACTTAAGCTACATGGTCCTGATGAGGACGTCTGCATGCATACTTGTGCATTTGGTTAGTAATTGTAATATACATAATATGACAACTAACCAGAATCAAGTAGTTAACTCCCTCAACAACTTGGCTGTAGTAAAACAGAGCCTGACACTGACCAATGTCCATGTTCAGCTTCTCCTGTAGCTGCGGCTTTAGCTTAGCCACCATTGCCTGAATGTCTGCTGTTGCAGTGTTGGGCGGGTTGGGAAGGGTAGGCTGCCAGCCGCCAAGACTCTTCTCCATTTGCAAAAGTTAGTGTGTCTGTGTGTGTGTGCATGTATGGTGGTCATTTGGGATGTATTGCTATGCTATGTGTTGACTCACAGATGCAGGGGACCCCAGGCTGAACCAGCCACCTTCCCCTCTAGATCAGTCACAATTCCAAGTTGTGCAAACAACACAACTAAATACCTACATACGTACTTACTTATGACTATGCAATGCACACTGGCCAGCAGTTACAGAGCATGAGGTGGGAGGCCATCAGACAGCAAATGTATGCAAAGACTGATTCCTGGATTGTGGGCAGGTTTCAAAGATAGCTAACACCCGTAATATGACAACTAACCAGAATCAAGTAGTTAACTCCCTCAACAACTTGGCTGTAGTAAAACAGAGCCTGACACTGACCAATGTCCATGTTCATCTTCTCCTTTAGCTGTGGCTTTAGCTTAGCCGCCATCGCCTGAATGTCTGCTGTTGCAGTGTTGGGTGGGTTGGGAAGGGTAGGCTGCCAGCCGCCAGAATTGCCTCCAGACCTCTTCTCCATTTGCAGTTTTTTGTCTCAATTGCACAGTAGCTTAGTAGCAGATGTGTGCTTCTCACTCGACTGAAAAGAGTACACTATAGTTCCTGTAAGTTGTATATAGATAAGGCCTGTCAGTTACTCATTAGGGTAGTATAGTAGTAGGGCTATCTATGTATGAACAGCAGTAGGGGCAGTTCCTCCGCATGTAATTAGGGGGTTGAAACCTGTACACACAAATGATAGTCAGCAGCTGTCAAAGTGTATGCCAGTACTCCTCCATCAGTCGAGCACCACTGACTGAGCAGTGTGCATGGTGATCCTTGCATGGCACATCAGTCAGCACTTGTCACATTCTGTGACTGTACTCAAAGGCTGTATGTAGCGTGCTACAAGTATATTGTGTAGCTGGTAAGGCTATACTTACCTGGTTATATGATGCACCAGTAATTAAGTAATTATCTATGTATACGTGTACATGTGGTGTACAACTGCATGACTCCAGTGGTCCTACGTAGCTCATATTTCAAATGTCTGAGCCCCAAAACCACAATATCTTATGTACAGTAACATGTGCCTGGGGACCAGTGTTTTCATAGTGTGTGTGTACATTTAAATGGAGTGACCGAGTCCAGTGCTCCGCTACATGCATGGCGTAGAGTAGATGTACGTACGTACGTACGTACGTATGCACGTACATGTCATGAATCCTGCATTGCTACGTATCTCTCTGCTGTATCTCTCTTGGGGGATCCAAGCCGGATTGAAAGACTGGGTTAATTAGAAGGATCCCACTTGGGGAGATTTGTTCAAGGCGATGAAGAATGCCGGAATCGCTGCACAGCACTCCAATTAATATGAACTCAAGAAAGCTCTTTCCATAAATAGATGCATAAAATATATAACTATTAAATGTGTGTATTTGAAACTAGTTTGATAAGTGACTAGAGTTGCATTTCTATAGTAGACCGGGAATGCTAGAATATAGTGGTTGCATTAACATGTGTATGCAGCAGCATAATGTGTATATAATATATATTGCTTCCCCATTGTTTTACTGTTGATGAGTACTGGTAGTCGTGTACAAGTCTTTGTCTATTTCAGTGCCACATGCTGTTATCAAAGAAACACACTTTTATGAAATGATATCTAGAGCATAGAGAAGGCATTGAAACATATACATATAGGATGACATTGATGGTTCTCTGTGTAGAGGTATCACGCATTGTGATTATGCACCCATGACTTGTAAGTATGCGGGCCACAACATCTGCACCAGTCACTCTACACGGTGGCACACTCCAACACCCCTCTCTCTCACTACCCTAGTTGAGGTTGAGTGTGTCAGGAATGCCCATGTTGGGGAAGCAGTGTAGTGTAACATGATTAGTTGTCATATGATCTGCCTTCAATGTGAGAAGGAATCAATGGAGACACAAGACCCAGATTGTTGGAATGTACACACACCTAGGCAATGGAAGTTTACCAGCTTCACACCTACACACAGTCCAGCCTACATGGGTACAAGACCCTCCCCACTACAGACCCAGCCCTCACAGGTGAAGCCTCGTGGTGGAGGCTCTGTAGCCTCATCAGTGCCTATTTCCATCATAAACAAAAGTTGGAATGGAAATAGGGACTGGTTACAAGGCTAGATCGATGGTTTGGTGTTTTGGCAAGGCTACATGAGGGGGAAAACCCATGCATGGTACTAAAGAGAGGCTGGTTCCGTGATATTATACATATTACATTACATACACACATGTATACGTACATGCAATAGACAACACACACACGCATGCACACACACACATGTACACGCACACACACACACACACACACACACACACACACACACACATGCACACACACACACACGCACACACACATGCACACGCACACACACACACACACGCACACCTAGTTTTAAGCCATTCAACATCTTCTTTCCAGGTTTCTGTATATTTCAATAAGAGGCTTTGCCTGCATGGTCATTTCGCAGTACACTCTCAAAAAGTGGCCACATCAGAATTACACATCAATGCAAGAACCTAGCCACGCAGAAACTTTCCGAAAGATTGACCAGAGTCAACTACTTCAGACCTGAAGCCATGATTGTACATGTGGCAGACAGATTGAGCCTGGCACTGTCCGAGGTCCACTTTTACCTCAGTTCTGACACTTGCAAGAGATGAGAAACTGTTTGCACTAGTGCAAGCTAGTCATGTACTTTTCTGCTTTGAAATACGTACGCAGAGAGTGCCATAGTATACCCTAACATTGCACATCCGTCCACATAGCTAACCACCTCAGCAAGAGGAGGGCCAAACACATGGTACGCATATGCAAAGTAAAGGAGCTGTATAAATGGAACAATTGATTCCCAATGTAGAACAAGATGAATCTACGGCGGTTATAGACTGTGAATGGGCATTTGCCAATTCCTATTGCCTGTTATGTTTAGCCACTGTGTGTGTGTATAGCAATTGACTCATTGTACTAGAAATAGAAATATTGTGAATTGACTTCATTGCCACTGCGGCCATTGTACTTCCGAAGAACAGGACAACACACAGTACTACAAACATACCAGTCAGTAGGAAGTGAATGTAGTATGTACACATACAACACCCTACACGGGTCTACTACACACACATCCAGTTAGCACCAAGTGCATATCCTGCACACAGCTCTGCTATGTGGACATTGTACATACTCCCCGCCAGTGAGTGTGCCATGTGGCCAGTCCATTCTTAACTTTCAATTTGTCAATTGCCCCACCACCACACAGGCATCAGGCATCAGGCCAGAGTGAATCACTGCCTCAACAACCACACCTTAGATGTACAAGATGGAGAACAATACCATATACAGGTACTCACTGCATGGCTCATGAAGTGACATGACAATAAACTGTGCTATGCAGTTATTAGTCACATACGTACATACAGCAGTTTGTATTCAAGCAGCATCGCTAGCAGTACAAATTAGGGCTGGCATTATCTCCAGCATGGTCTCCAACTTGTAACCATGGCAGTTCTGCTAAGAGGCCTGTCACCTGCGACAACAGCTGCAAGCACCGTCCACACGGCTGCTTCTCACGCTGACCCCGTGAAGATCTACACAAAACAAGCCCATGTAGCCATACAACTCAGCACTATCACAGGACCCAACCACCACTGGCCTCCCCCCCCCCCCTCAGTACCATGTTCAGTAGTGAGTCACTGACAGACCCAGACGACTGGTCCAGTCCTCTCTTGCTGGGCCCACTGTCCCACACAACATGTCTTTGTTTGAAGGACCTCTTGGCAATTGAAGGAGAGGAGGAAGGAGGGTCCTACATTGGGGGGAGGGGGGAGGGGGACAAACATTTGCATATGTCAGCAACAGCTTCCTAACATAGTACGATTTTCGGGAACACTAGCCAAGTCACTTTGATAAATCAGACGTTTCGACAGCACTACGGCTGCCTTCATCAGTGAATAATGACACTTACAAGCGGGTGTGCATATTTTAATTTTTGTCCCCGCCTTTTCTGCTCCCTGTATCCACCTGTGCCTCACGTGACCATCCCTATTTATACACACCCGCTTGTAAGTGTCATTATTCACTGATGAAGGCAGCCGTAGTGCTGTCGAAACGTCTGATTTATCAAAGTGACTTGGCTAGTGTTCCCGAAAATCGTACTATGTCCCTACCTAGCCACTCAGGCCTTTACTGCAGCTTCCTAACATCTTAAGACAGTCACAAGACCATCACAGGACTATCACATGACCATCACATGACCATCACATGACTATCACATGACTATCACATGACCATCACTGACAGTCATACAGATATCACACGTTCCAAAACTTGCAAGGTCAACACCTTGAGTCACACGACAGTCACATGACTAACTTCAGAGCCTCCTTCCCCCGATTTCTTCCTTTTGCGCTCAATGATAGCTGAAATGGCCCTACTCTTGTCCACATTCTTCATGTAGAAGGCATTCTCCCTCTTCACTTGACTCACTTCAGTTCGAATCCTCTGTTCCCTCACAGCCTGCTCATATACTGCTCATAAGAAGAAGGGAGTGACATGAGAGTAAGAGGGGAAGAGTAATAGAAGTCATGAAAGGGATAGGTGACTTTGATGAAAAAGATGAGAGGCGGAGAAGGACTATGAAATGACACACACGCATGCACACACACACACACACACGCGCACACATGCGCACACACACACATGCACACACACACATGCACACACACACACACACGCGCACACACGCGCACACACACACATGCACACACACACACACTACTCCACGCGCAACACAACACTTCACAACACAGAGGAGATGCAAATGGCTGCCTTGAACGTACGTACCAATCTTCTCAGTCAAATGTGTCCACTTAAACTTTGGAAGGTACTTGACGTTCCACAGGTCGTCATGGTAATAGCTGCGCTTCTTCCCACCTACAGTTGCAGGACAGGAGACTCTACAATACTCAATCTAAAATCTACGCATCTCATCAACTCTTCAGACTGAATCACTCTTCTCATAAGAATGTGATGAGGGTGTATGCGTGGCATCATTTACAATAACACGTTTCCTTAATTAACGCACCAATAGGTCTGTTGTTCAGCATCACTGCTACCATCCTGGCAACCCGCCTACTGCTGAACTCCACCCATCCTTCTGTGTAGTTTCTCTTCTTGTTCCCTCCAAATTTCTTCCTCCTCTTGCGAATAACTGGGTCTGATACAGTAGACACATAATGGTGAAGTAGTAATACCCTAGTAAATATTACTACATAAATGTACCTGAGATTGTACACAAAGAATACAGTCAAGGTCTTGCCAACCCAGTTGGTTCATGAATGACAATGTAATAACATATTATACACTCTCACAGCAAACACGTGTGTGGCTGTGTGCACACCTTCTGGCTGCAGGAAGACACGTCCAACCTCTCCATACTGTGACAGCAGATGCCTCACTTTGAGCGGCTTCATGAAGGGCGGGATGCGACTAAGGTACACTATCCCGTTCTTCCCAGCACCTGCCAGCTCCCTTGGCTCCTCCCCCTCCCCTTCCTCCTCTACAACGTCCTCCGCACAAGGGTTGGGCTCTTCACAAGAAGGAACCTCATCAGTGCGCTCCTCTTGTGCACATCCAAAAGGCAAAGCAGATGAGTCCTTCTCAGTCATCCTACACAGCAACACACACAGCAACACTGACAGTGACACACACAGCAACACTGACAGTGACACACACAGCAACACTGACAGTGACACGCACAGCAACACCGACAGTGACACACACAGCAACACTGACAGTGACACACACAGCAACACCGACAGTGACACACACAGCAACACTGACAGTGACACACACAGCAACACTGACAGTGACACACACAGCAACACTGACAGTGACACACACAGCAACACGCACAGCAACACACACAGCAACAAACACAGCAACACACACAGTGACACACACAGCAACAAACACAGCAACACACACAGCAACACACACAGCAACAAACACAGCAACACACACAGCAACACACACAGCAACAAACACAGCAACACACACAGTGACACACACAGCAACACTCACAATGACACACATAGCAACACACACAGCAACACTGACAGTGACACACACAGCAACACACACAGCAACAAACACAGCAACACACACAGTGACAAACACAGCAACACACACAGTGACAAACACAGCAACACACACAGTGACAAACACAGCAACACACACAGTGACAAACACAGCAACACACACAGTGACAAACACAGCAACATACACAATGACAAACACAGCAACATACACGGTGACACACATACACACGGACCTCTAAACTTACGTTATGCAGTAACACGACACAGCATTAACAAAGTACAGGAGGCATACACCTGCGTAAGCTGTTTTAGTCGTGCCAGAGTTCAGCTATTTACTAGACTTTAGCTCAGCTCGTGCAAGAAGAAGAAGGCCTGTCACGGCATAATCGGTCCCCCCTATTTCCGGTCCGGCCGGACCGAATATGTCGGAAATATTCGGTCCCCCGGACCATATATTTCCGAAATATTCGGTCCGCCTCGGAAATATTTGGTCCCCCTCGATCTCCCACCGACGAAAGGCCTAGATTATAGCGATAGCGTTGGCTACGACATCGCTGTCTATGGAATGCCTTTCCACCCGAACGAAGTAGGCTTTTGAAGTTATAGACGAACTACGATACGTTTAAAAGGGTCAGCAGCAAAAGCAATCCTATCGATCGAGCGCGAATGCAAATAATACAGCGATAAGCTGTGGACACGCTTAGAGAAAGTAAATGAGAAAGGGTAGTTCTCGAATACCAGCTTCAAAACAGGGTTGAAAACCTTGCCGACGTTTCGACCAGATGCTCTGGCCTTCTTCAGGGCGAAGAAGGCCAGAGCATCTGGTCGAAACGTCGGCAAGGTTTTCAACCCTGTTTTGAAGCTGGTATTCGAGAACTACCCTTTCTCATGCCTGAGCCAGCTGAGAAGCCCTCACTTCATTCGTACCTGCGTGAACGCTACGGAAGTAGCACCCAGAAGCTAGTACGAGAGCACGAGAGGAGCCTACACAGAAGAGCGCGCTGCAACAATCACCACATTTTCAACATGAGGTGCCGCGACGAAGGAGTAGTCCCATCAAGCCTCGAGAAAGTAAATGCTTTAGAGAATAGGATTTCGGTTCATCCTCTGGCAAACATCGCAAGTGGCCACAAATTTTTGACCTCATATGACAGCCCTTTCCAGTAGAGCCTCTCGGCGATCTTCCTCCGCGTTTTCCTAGTACCTAGGTGGCCTGAAGTAGCGTCTGAGTGGCAGGAGTTTAGTATCCGCACTTGCTCTTCTCGTGAAGCGATAACTTTTACACGCTTCTTCTGCTTTTGCACGTACACCTCCCCGTTGTCGACCTCGATCGTCAGCGCGCGTCGTCTGACTGCCCTCTTTTGGTCCTTCGACAACAGCCTCGGGTACGACCTGCTCGTGCGGTATGCGATCGCCCAGACTATAATGTCTTCTTGCTCTGTACTGTCGCTCATCTTTCGCTCTGCCATCTGCAGCTGAGTATTCCTACGTTTTTACCTGCGCGTTTCTAGGGGGGACTAAATATTTCCGAGGCGGACCGAATATTTCGGAAATATTCGGTCCGGCCGGACCGCAAATTACGGGGGACCAAATATTTCCTGACAGGCCTCTTCTTCTTGTGCACTAACGCGTGAACAACGAAGAAACACTTGTCCACGTGTGTACAAAATGTCCTCCAACGGCAAAAAGCGTAGCAAGAAAGGAAAGCGAATAGGCAAGCAGAAAGCCGAGCCCGTGCCAGCACAAGAACTGAAGGAGCAGAAGGAAATGGAGGATGAACTTGCAGGTGCGGCTTTGTGGTATAGCGTTACTGTGGATGTAGACTGAGCAGAAACGTGAGGAGACCATGCTGACGTACTGGCTACGGCAGTATCCTAGTTGCATTGGCAATGTGTAGTGTCATGTTGTGCCCTAAACTGTGTGTGCGTGTCTTGTGAATGTTCTCTGCTGGGAGCGTGGCTGCCACAGCAGATATATTAGCATTGGTAGACTCACACACACACACACACACACACACACACACACACACACACACACACACACACACACACACACACACACACACACACACACACACACACACACACACACACACACACACACACACACACACACACACACACACAGTTTTAGCGCTTTGGTATCATTGGCTGCAGAGGTGATTGGAGAGGTTGATGGAGGGGAAGGGAGTGTTGGTGACAATGATGATGATGTCAATGGGGACGATGACGATGATGACAGTGACGATGATGACAGTGATGATGCTATGGATGAAGAGGGTGCAGGGACGACGTCTGGAAGTGCTACTAAAGGAAAGAAGAAAATAGAAGATAAGGTGCCGTGTGCTGTTGCTGAGGGAGTGCATTGCTCAAGGGGTGTACTTAGGAGAGAGCCTTGATTCATTTGTAATTGGGGCGAGCCTGAGCGAGCCCCACACTTACGTGAAGTACGCCACCGCTGTCTGTATGTGTATATATATATATATATGTATATATGTGCCGTACGTCATGCCGTATAGTTCTATTTACTCATTCACAATGGCTGCCGCTAGCGAACCTCTGTAGACTAGCTGGTGCGGAAGGCTTCTGAGGAAAGAGGATGCGCACCAAACACGGCTAACAGACTACTGTGTGCAGGTGCTACACTCAGAGGAAGGCAATGCGGGGAAGGCTACTTCGCATTCGCCCTCCTACAGTCTAAAACACGGCTAATCGCACCAAACACGGCTAACCGACTACTGTGTTCAGGTGCTACACTCAGAGGAAGGCAATGCGGGGAAGGCTACTTCGCATTCGCCCTCCTGCAGTCTAAAGCACGGCTAATCGACTACTGTGTTCAGGTGCTACGCTCAGAGGAAGGCAATGCAGGGAAGGCTACTTCGCATTCGCCCTCCTGCCGTCTAAAATACAGCTAATCGACTACTGTGTTCAGGTGCTATGCTCGGAAAGGTATGGGGGAATCACCACCAGGGCGCAGCCAACTAGCGGACATAGCTACTCGCCCAAACAACATAAAGCACAATGGCCACGCACACTGTGTTGATTGACCACACAGCTCCTTCAGTTTCACACATTTCAGTTGCTGTAGCTACCATCACTGGCCTACATTCTGCGAAGAGCCATGAGATTGTTCAACTAGTTATAGCTATGAATCTGTCCGTGTGGCTGCCCACACTCCCGAGTCCACCATGTCTTCTCCCAAGAAACTCCAAACTCCCTCCCCGCCTGTATCTCCCATCATCTCGTGCCCTTTTCAGCTCCTCTTCTATGCATCTCTAACGTGCACTCCACCATTCATTGCCTTGTAGCCTTCCCTCACTTCAAATCTGCTAACACACTCATCTCTCGTCCCCTTCTCTGCTCTTTCACATGAACACACAAGAACATGTGCACACATGGTTTATGTACTCATGTCATAACTCATTCAGCTCGCTCAGGCTCGCCCCCACGATGCAATGCATCTGCCTAGTAATTTGCATAAGGGGTTAACATTCTGGTGATTTGTAGGATTGATCTCTTTTGACTAAGGAGGTGCAATAGTCAGTCAGTATGTGTTTATATGCAGTATGTGTTTATATGCAGTAATCAGTATGTGTTTATATGCAGTAATCAGTATGTGTTTATATGCAGTAATCAGTATGTGTTTATATGCAGTAATCAGTATGTGTTTATATGCAGTAATCAGTATGTGTTTATATGCAGTAATCAGTATGTGTTTATATGCAGTATGCAGTATGTGTTTATATGCAGTATGCAGTATGTGTTTATATGCAGTATGCAGTATGTATATGCAGTATGCAGTATGTGTTTATATGCAGTATGCAGTATGTATATGCAGTATGCAGTATGTATATGCAGTATGCAGTATGTATATGCAGTATGCAGTATGTGTTTATATGCAGTATGCAGTATGTGTTTATATGCAGTAAAGTGAAAGTAAAATGTGTTCAACTTGCTCTGTAGTGCTATGTGTTGGTGTACCTGTGTCTGCTGTGTACTGTGACAGGTGTACCTCCCGGGAGACAGCATTGAGAGTGACGATGATCTGGTGTTTGAACCAACAGCATACCAGATGTACCATGTGGTGAGTGCGTAAGTATGCAAATGTTAGGTGTCTACACATGCACACACACATGTGTGCTTGCTTCATGTGCTTCACCTAATCCACTCATCAGTCATCCTTCGTTTAGCCTCCCCTTACCTAACCTTGCTCTTCAGCTCACTCCTTGCTTCTGTGCTAAACTCCCATCCTCTTCCACCTCCTTCCATCTTCTCCCATCCCCTCCCACCCTCTCCAACCCTCCTTTCCTCCCATCCTCCCTTCCTCCCTCCCCCTCCCTCCTACCTTCTTCCCTCCCTCCTCTCAGGCCCAAGCAGGAGCTCCCTGTCTGAGCTTTGATGTGTTGAGGGATTCACTAGGAGACAACCGAACTGAAGTGAGAAGAGATTGAGTGGTAGTGTCTCACAACTGAAGCGCCCTCTGACTACATGCACACCGGCATACACCAAAGGCAGACTCACTCTTGCAGTGCCCCCACACTCACACTGCCTACCCCCTGCAGCACCCCACACTCCCACTGCCTACCCCCTGCAGTACCCCACACTCCCACTGCCTACCCCCTGCAGTACCCCACACTCCCACTGCCTACCCCCTGCAGTACCCCACACTCCCACTGCCTACCCCCTGCAGTACCCCCACATCACACTGCCTACCGCCTGCAGTACCCACACACTCACACTGCCTACACCCTGCAGTACCCCCACACTCTGTACGTGGGCCTACCCCCTGCAGTTCCTCCACACTCACACTGCCTACCCCCTGCAGTACCCCCACATCACACTGCCTATCGCCTGCAGTACCCACACACTCACACTGCCTACCCCCTGCAGTACCCCCACACTCTGTACATGGTGACTGGGACCCAGTTGCCACAGGCATCGTCCAACACACTAGTCGTAATGAAGATGTCAAACTTGGGGCCTGTCAGTCAGAAGGAGGGAAGTGACAGTGACAGTGAGTGTGACACAGGCAGCACAATATTAGTGAAATGGTGTCACTTTGTCACAATGTGGAGCGTCACCTGCATGTGTGATGC
Source organism: Aplysina aerophoba (assembly GCA_949841015.1). Lineage (NCBI taxonomy): Eukaryota > Metazoa > Porifera > Demospongiae > Verongiida > Aplysinidae > Aplysina > Aplysina aerophoba. The sequence continues at coordinate 1,250,134 of OX465039.1, forward strand.
TTTGTAATTGTGTACAATTATGTTGTATGATGTTCTCTGTGTTGCCTAGGTGATGAGGATGACGACATCTACGATGATAATGAGCCTCAAATGCAGAGCATAATGATCAAGCACCAAGGGGGTGTGAACAGGATAAGAGTAAGCCCCTCAATGAGAACTATGTAATGTACTGTAGTTTGTATGTCCATTGGGATGGCTGCATACGGTTGGGTAGGGAGTAATACCCTGTAATCAACTACCAATGTGCCTCAACACTGATCGATGAGTGGTGGAACAGACAAACACTGCTTTTGCAAACGTTCCTTCAATGTACGCTAGTCTATTTATGTATGTACATAAGTCTATGATGCACGTACATAAGTCTATTTATGTACATAAGTCTATGATGTACATAAGTCTATGATGTATGTACATAAGTCTATTTATGTACATAAGTCTATGATGTATGTACATAAGTCTATTTATGTACATAAGTCTATTTATGTACATAAGTCTATGATTTATGTACATAAGTCTATTTATGTACATAAGTCTATTTATGTACATAAGTCTATTTATGTACATAAGTCTAGGATGTATGTATGTAAGTCTACGTATGTACATAAGTCTATGATGTATGTACATAAGTCTATTTATGTACATACGTAAGTCTACGTATGATGATCATCACAGTTACACCGTATTGCTACCCACACTGCACTGCACTGCTCTGCTGGCCTGGTTCCAGATGGTTCCATCAAGTGGACAACTACAACTCTCCCCCCACCCCACCCGCCTCAGGTTGCTCCCCTACTCCCGGACAAGAGGATAGTGGCCACCTGGTCCGACAGTGGGAGTGTCCACGTGTGGGACATCACCAAACACGCCCTTCTCATTGATGCCCCCGGGGGGGCTAAGGGGGGAATGAAGGCTACTACCGAACAACCCATCTACACATTTGCAGGACACCAGGTGTGTGCAT
>OX465039.1:1256094-1266094 GCA_949841015.1 Aplysina aerophoba
CATGCAGGAGGGGTGGCTTGTGCACACTGGGGGTTGGACTAGCTAGCTAGGATTACAAACATGAGTGAGTCAATGAATTGAGGAAATACAAAAGTACAAGTGAACAATTGTAACACAGGGCTGATATTGGTGACCGTATGTGATGAATGATGCCCTATACGTATATATTACGTATATAAGTATATATGAATTTGTGTGGTAAAAATGACCCTTATATAAAACCATGTGATTGCATATACCTGATTAATTGATACAACTTACAAAAAATAAATTCAGAATAAAGTCTGTGCATGTGACATTGATGCATTGCATGTAATGTGCATTATTATGAGTAACAATGGCAGTGTTTCCTTCAGCTCGCATTACTTTGCGAGTCCACAGTACTCTGTACATACAGAAAACAACAGAGCAGATGAAACAATATTAACAAATCAAATGTGAGCTTCAAATTCAAATTTCTCTAACTCACCTCCACAACTGATGGAGCATACACTGAATTGTTTGTGCTGGCTTGAGGGGAGACACGAATTGCTGCACGAGGGGAGACAGGGGGGGGGGGGGGGGGGGGCACAGTGTCACGCGTTGACTCTTCAAGTGCCCACTATGACTGTATGCTAGCTGTGTGCATTGAACAGTCGCACATGTGGTGGTGCATTTATTGATACTGTGTGTATATATGATGTACATGTATGTGCTGTGTACGTGTATTAGACCTATGTACATATATATACGTACGTATATACCCCTCCACACAACACAACACCTTGTATGCGTTACAAGTACCTTATGCTCACACTTCACCTCAAGACCTAACACACCAGTGCTTCACTCCATCTAACTATCTCACTCGCACACACCCAGACACTTCACCGTCACTCCTCACCCCTCACACCACCCCCTCACACATCACCCTCACTCACCCCCATACATCACCCTCACTCCTCACCCCTTCACGCATCAGTGCTTCCCTCCATCTCACCATCTCACCCTTACACACCCACACACTTCAGCGTAACTCCTTACCCCCTCACACCTCACTCCCTACCCCTACCCCTCACACCTCCCCCTTCCCTTACCATGAGAGAGTCCCACATCCTCCTCTGTGATGTTCTGCAGTTTGTCCCTGCTCCTCCACTCGACCCAGGGGAAGGTGTCAGCCACCCACAGCACTGGGTCACTCCACTCTGTGCCAAAGGGAACTCCATAGCTCTGTACAGGGAAGGGGGGGGAGGGGGAAGAAGGGAGGGGGGGATCGAGGGGAATGATGGTGATAAAGAGGAGATTACGTATATGACCCCACACTATAGGACTCCTATCGAAAAGAACTCTTTAGTGACAGCAGCTACATGTACAGTAATGTGTAACAGCGTCTGACCACACAGCACCACCTTCAACACACTTTAAACAGGCGACTGCCAATAGTGTACACCCACCCACCTCAATTCCGGCCATGACTGTGCTTTTGACATAGGGAGCAATGAAGTGGTTCCACTGCGTCACGAACCACTGCTCCAGCTCATTGGCGGGGAGGTGGAGGGGGCAGGGGAGGAAGAAGGAGGGGCCTGCAGCAATTAGCAACAGGAAGTAAGTAGTAACAGGAAGTAAGTAGCAGGAGGAAGTGGGCAGCAAAAGGAAGTTATGTATGTACAGTGGGCCCAGTGGTTGCAAATTATGCAAATACAAATACAAATACAATTACATCACCAAGGGCAACAGTGTGCAACTGTAGTGTATACAGTACAAACGTACTGTAAGTACATAAAATCTTTGAAGAGAATTGATGAAGGATGAAACATATGCGAGACCTACCTAGAGCTACGGTTGGTGAATGGTATTTTGTGATGATGTTGTTCAAGACATCGAGTAGCCGTGGCAGCCAGTGAACAAACTGCTCTGCAGTAGGGTCCACCATTCCACTGAGCGTGAGAGTGTGTGCAGGCATGAGTGGATGGGTGAGAGAGAGAGAGAGAAAGAGAGAGAGAGAGATTGGGAGAGTCGTGAACGACTCTGTCCTCTGACAAGTCCTACAAGAGTCACATCTACCAATTAAGGAACTACCTCCATAGTACACCTCTCCCTCTCATTGTTCAGATGCTACTAACCGTCGAACAGCCTTCAGCTCCAGAATTTGTCTCCTCAACTGTCGTGGGAGAATGTGGTTGACTGGCTCGCTCTGAGGTGTGCAGTTGACCATCCTCACTGGGTGCTTGAACATCAGATTGTGCAGGGATGATCCCCTGCTGTGGGCTTGCGCAACAGTGATGACCAAATATGGTTTGGTTTCCATGGTGCTGGCTGCACTCAAAATCTGTTCCACACCTTCACATTCAAACAACCCGTCAACCAACACAATCTGAGTCTGGGGACTGCAACGGCAGAGATGCAGAGGGTGATGGTGAAAGGACAGAAACACCAGAGTGAAGCTGAGTGCATTGTGTGTTGGTCTAACATGCTAGAGGAATAGTGGTGTGTGTGTGTGTGTGTGTGTGTGTGTGTGTGTGTGTGTATGTGTGTGTGTGTGTGTGTATGTGTGTGTGTTGTGTGTGTGTGTGTCCTTACTTGTCGCTGTTGGACTGAATCCACTCGAGGACCGAGGAGACCTAGGAGGAACAAAGCCACTGTGAGTCTCAGGGACTGCAAACATTCTCCATCGTGCGAGTTCAACCTTACCTTACCTTACTAGACCTACCACACACAGTATGTACTGTAGTCATTACCCCATCATCCCCTCCCCTTCCTAGCACCTCCCCTCTCCCCTCCCCCCTCGACCTACTTACCTGCACCCCTTCACTGTCCATGTTGAAAAAGATGTACTTCTCAGGACTGTTGAAGAGCTTGCTTGAGAGGTGCCGAAGAAGGTGGGAGGCAATCATTGTCTTGAACGAGCCCTTAGTGCCAATCAGCACGAGCCACTTGTTCTTTATGAGAATACTAGCGTATGACTGTGATGAGAGATGAGGTAATTGGCACTCAAAGCTTATAATAGTAACAGAACTGATGGAAAGAGAAAGAGGTGGAGTGGTGAGATGGTGTTCCTTATGTCGTTCCTGTGAGCTCATACTTGTGACTGTATTCACTACAATACGACAACCACTGTTTGCACTACGTAGGCTACAAGGCCACATGACTGTCCTGTAATTTCCAGAGCCGGTCTCTAAAGGTCTTCTGGGCTTGGTGACCCTTTCATTCATCACACACGTCTACGCAGACACCACACACAGTGCTAAAGCCACCTCCCTGAATCAGTACAAGTCCCATGAATGAATACAACCACTGCTACATGCTGTACATCATTAACACATACAATTGCTGTGTGTGGGTACGGATTCAATTAGCAGTATGTGTGTGTGCCAGTGTCCCTCCCCCCCCCTCCCCACCCGCAATGCAGCCACACACGAGGTCAAAGGCGGCTCTCACCTCCACAACTGCACAGTTGAGCAGGAGCTGATAGGAGAGGAGGTCAGAGGTCTTCTGCCGTACACCTTCAGGAGAGGGAGAGGAGGAGGGTGTTACCACAAGCAATGGACAAGTGCTGTGTGGAGCAGGGGAGAATGTGTGACTCCAAACTCTTGTCTTTACTACCTTAGCAACTACAACACTGCTACAGGAAGTGCAATCATTAAAATACCATGCAATGTTTTATACTTATTGTATAACGTAGTATACGTATAAAAACTCCAAGTATTGTGTATTACATACATACACTGGAGCTTAGCAATCTGTGCATGCGCACATTGTCCTGTGCTGGCCATGTGTTCTGGCACTGGCTTACTTTTGAGGTACACGACGATGTGTGCGTTGGTGGTGTGAGCCAGAGTGTTGGGTGCCTCAGGTGGTGGCCTGGGTTCACCTACAGGAAACAGCAGAGGGTTGCCTTTGAAAGAAACAGTACAGTGACGGTCTACATGCTCTGTGTTCCCTCATTCAACACAGCAGGGTACCCACCGACAGTACCCACCCACAGTACCCGCCCCCAGTACCTACCCAGAAGGAGATACACAAACACACAGAACATGCCCACTAACATGGCCACCCAAGCCACAGTGTACGTACTACCCGCACACTGCACATGTACGTACCGATGTCCCTCCAGTTCCCCATGAAGGTGTAGGTGCAGATGCTGTTGTCTGTGAGCCCCAGTCCTTCCTCAGGGTCGATGTTCCACACGTGGTGCTGGAGAACAGAGGAATACGCACCCAGTGCATCTCCTTCCCTCGTCATGCATTGACTATGCACCTCACTCTGTCCAGCACCCCTCTCTCTCTCTCTTTGCATCCACTGTGCCCCTCCCATTGACATCTCCCCCCTCCCCCCTTACATTTCTTCCCATCCACCAACACACACTCCCTCCCACCTCTTCAGCCCTCTCTCTCCTTTTCCTCCGTTCTTCCCCTCCCCTCCTACTCCTCCCTCCCACCCCTTGCCTCCATCTCCCTTCCCTCCTTCTCCCACCCCTCCTCTCCTTCTCCTCCCTCCCTCCCCTGTACTGTCACCACTCCCTCCCTCCCCTACTGTCACCACTCCCTCCCTCCCCTACTGTCACCACTCCCTCCCTCCCCTACTGTCACCACTCCCTCCCTCCCCTACTGTCACCACTCCCTCCCTCCCCTACTGTCACCACTCCCTCCCTCCCCTACTGTCACCACTCCCTCCCTCCCCTACTGTCACCACTCCCTCCCTCCCCTGTACTGTCACCACTCCCTCCCTCCCCTACTGTCACCACTCCCTCCCTCCCCTACTGTCACCACTCCCTCGCCTTACCTTGAAGATGGCAAGCACTTTCCCATCCATGTCCTCCCAACTTGTCAGTGGAGCAACGTTGACATGACCAAGGAAAACGTTGCACTTTTGTTGATCACTACCAGTGACCTTCAACTCATCGTGGAGCACCACGGCAACGGGAGTTCCCTCCTCCAGGTCAATGAACTCTGTAGCAGACAAGAACACAGTCAACATGGTGTAGGCAGACAGTGTGTGGTGCCCCAGACTCTATCGCACGACTCACTCAGGAGTAAAGGTTCATAACTTTAAATATTGCAACACATACGTGCGTGTAACATGGCACAATACAGGTAACAAGATCTGTGTCATTTGTGAATCACAGCATTTCAATACCTGAAATACATACGTACAAGCACACCATGTTCACATGCTCACAATGCTGACTTTATTACTGCCTAATGTGACCACTGCCTAATGTGACCACTGCCTAATAGACCTTTGGACACACACACATACAGACGTACCTGTAAGTGGGTGCTCCAATTCGTAACTGAGTGGTCGCCGTGGAGATGGACTGGCGGAGTGGCTGAAGGTGCCTGATGCTGGTCCCGACTCTCTCGGAGACATGCTCCTCCGTCGCAGCTCCTGGTTCTGCTGCTGGAGGTGGTTTACCTGGTCCTGGGGGGTGGGAGAGGGAAGGGTGCAATGTGACCAGTGTAATGTGATGTAAGGGTGACAGTCAATTTCTGTAGCAAATAGCGCACATACCTTGAGGGTGGAAATTTCAGCAATGAGGTTCTCCCTCGATGACCACACCTTTCTTGGCTCCGCCCCCATGTGTTGGCCGTCCTGCCTGCTATCCTCCATAGTGATGCTACAAGTGCAGGAAAACAGAACATGAAACTGGGGACAGCACTGCAGGCACGCTGTAGGAGGCACAGTGCACGAACCTCTGGTTCCCCCTCCCTCCCCTCCCTCCCCTTCACACACCAAGACCATCCCCCCACAGAGTATTCACAAAGCATGGGCCACAGTCTCGTCTCATCAACTCAAGAGAGAGTACAGAGAGACCTCTGATCAATGTACACTTGCCACCACCACATCAGCTGGTTGCTTCACACTATTTCTTCCTGGCGTGCACCTCACCCAGGGCACCCACCCTCACAGTCTACCCTGTGCAGCTCACACACTACTCCAGTCCTACCTCACAGTCTACCCTGTGCAGCTCACACACTACTCCAGTCCTACCTCACAGTCTACCCTGTGCAGCTCACACACCACTCCAGTCCTACCTCACAGTCTACCCTGTGCAGCTCACACACCACTCCAGTCCTACCTCACAGTCTACCCTGTGCAGCTCACACACCACTCCAGTCCTACCTCACAGTCTACCCTGTGCAGCTCACACACTACTCCAGTCCTACCTCACAGTCTACCCTGTGCAGCTCACACACTACTCCAGTCCTACCTCACAGTCTACCCTGTGCAGCTCACACACCACTCCAGTCCTACCTCACAGTCTACCCTGTGCAGCTCACACACTATCCCACACACTACCTCACAGTCTACCCTGTGTAGCCCACACACTACCCCAGGCCTACCTCACAGTCGGCTGTTTCTGCTGGTCAGAATGGTCAAACTCGTGACTGCCCTTCTTGCCCCCACTGATCTTGAGCAGTCCCTGAGCAGCAGAAAGGCAAGAGGAGCACGCATGTCAGGCACAGACACTCATATACGTACATGCATGTATTCACATGCAGTGTGTGACAACACATGAAGTGGATCAGATGTACATAACTACCTATCTCCGTGTATGACCACTGCTCCACCTCTCCCCTACTCCCTTAGACCACTGCTCCACCTCTCCCCTCCTCCCTTAGACCACTGCTCCACCTCTCCCCTACTCCCTTAGACCACTGCCCCACCTCTCCCCTACTCCCTTAGACCACTGCTCCACCTCTCCCCTACTCCCTTAGACCACTGCTCCACCTCTCCCCTCCTCCCTTAGACCACTGCTCCACTTCTCCCCTACTCCCTTAGACCACTGCTCCACTTCTCCCCTACTCCCTTAGACCACTGCTCCAACTCCAACCCTCACTCCACACCCACACACCCTTAGGCCTCTGCTCTTCTTCTTCCCCTTCTCCTTCCCTATGGGTCCCTCCTCTGAAGAGTCAACATCAACGAGACTGGTACTATCAAGAGAGTTGGAGCTGTCCTTCTTCTGAAAGGTAGGCAATAGCATGTGTTCCTACAAACACAGTATGATAAATGCTGCAATTATGGCAGTTAAGTAGATTACATGTTGAACAAATGTGCTCCTTGCACTAAACTTCTGATTATTCAGTCAGCGGTTACCATGGTACCAAAATGGCTGACATACCTTTCCTTCCAGGGTGTTCTCCAAGTACTGCAGTCTTGCCTCGAGGTTGGCCATATTGCTCTCATAGGCAGTCAGAATCTTACCCTGCACAAGCCAGTCATGTGACAGTCATGTGACAGTCATGTGATGCTGCAAAGCATCATATATGTAACACAGGCCTGAAATTTGCTTCACCTTTTTATCAAGATCGAATTTCGTGTTGGACAGCTTCTTCTCAAGAGTGACTGCGGTCAACTTCCAGTGGTCAATCTATGGCAGATAACAGTCATAGTATTATTACATACTAAGTACATGGTGAACACAGTAAGGGGCCCGACAGTGTCGTAGTCACATGATTATCACACGTCCAGGTCACATGATTTGTTACATAACCACTCCATGCCCTGCAAGCAGGGTACCTACTCACTTCCTGCTCTATAGTAAGGTCCCCTGCTTGTCCTTTGCTTGCAGGTGATCCTGCGTCCATGTCATCCTTCCACTTCTGCCGAACAGTGTGCGCTCGTCTCACCTTGACCCCGCGTGGGAGAGTGCCATTGGCATCCAAAAATACCTTGGCCTCAGCTGTGTAGTTTCGAGTGTAGGGTGGCAAATTGAAAGGCGGCATTCGCTCGTGCGTGCTGAATGACTTAGCTCGCGGGTCAGCCCGGCTGAAGGGTTTTAGTGCACCTCCGCCTACAAAGTTGTCCAGCTTTGGGCTGACAGCACGAATAAGCTCGGTGGGCGAAGACGACATGTCCTTCCTGCCCTGGTTGCCCTGAAAGCCGTACTCCTCATCGCTACTGCTAGCGTCATCCTTCTGTTGGATGCCAGGCGCCGGAGCAGAGGGCACACCTCGCTTGGAGGATCCAGGTACTGAAGTGCTGGAGGAAGGGAGCTCCCCACTGCTATCCATAAAATCTAGCCTATCCAAAGCTTCTCCAAAGGAGCGGCTCAAACGGTTCATTTTCTTCAGGTTTGACGCAGCCAGGTTGTGGCGGGTCTCCCCTTGGAGGGGTGGAGACACATGCCGTCTGCTGTCACGGTGATGACGCAGACGTACACCGTTGGCAGCTACAACATCATGTGACACCTGGTGGTCCCCGTCTCTGTCTCCAAGTACCATTCCCATTCCAGATGGAGATCCAGGTGCTGAAAGCGACTGCTTCCGAGGACGGGAGTGGGAATCAGAAGACTCTTTACTTAAAGCCAGTGGAGATGTCTTTCCCAGATGGCCCACTAAATACTTTGGCTCACCCCCCTTTTGTGAGGCTGTTGTCATTGGAAACTGTGGCTTGAACAACACAGGAGGTTGTGAAGTGGAGGTGGAGGTGATGGGCATAGCGGCTAGCTGTGTGCGATAATCTGGACCAGTGCTCTCAGCTTCACTTGTGGACGGTACAGACGTGGTAGATCCCTCATCCGTCCTTTTATCCATGGGAAGATGCTTTATTTCCATCGTGGGTGAGCGCTGGTCAGTGTCTCCAACTTCCTTTGGACTCCCAATTCCTCCATCTGGACTTTTTCTCTCTCCTCCAAGAGGTCCAGGCGACTTGGGAGACTGTGGTGCCTCCACACTGTCTGTTTGATTTGTGTCATCCTCAACACTCTCTTTCCTTTGCCCCGGCTCACCTATGTGCAACAATAGGAGAGCTGGTAGACATGCGACAGCTGTGCAGTCATTGATTCAATTGCTGCATAGCTCCACAATAATGGAGTTATCTGGCGGGCAGTGACTCAGTTATGTCTAACTGGCGGCTTCTGACCCAGTTAGCTGTTCAACTGGCGGAGTGTGGCCCACGTAGTAGGAGCCACACACATGTGCAGCAAAAGCCACACATTATGTGCAAGTCACCTGACATTGTGGGCAATGAATTAGACATTTTAGACCCAAACATTTACAGTAATTAACAAAGTGGCTGCAGGCGCACCAACCCGTCTGCTGCCACACATCAGCCAGCTGTTGTTGCCAGTATGCACGCACCCAGGCAGTGCTACATAAGCTCCATTGTTAGCAGCATACCATACATGTATGCACACACATGTGTATAACACAACTGTGTATAGCTATGATGACAGCTGCAATAGGCTTACACACGTACAGTACGGGCATGCGCATATATGTACATATGTACATAAGTACACATGTCTTGCATGCATAAGTACTTGTATACATACTGTACATACGTACGTACGTACATATGTACACATGTCTTGTGCTTACTCATGGTCAGGCTCTTCCCCTTGGTGGCCTCTCCTTCCCTTCCACCAGTCGTCGCCAGCAGCGGAGATGGCACTGACTCCAGACTTGAGATGTCAGCAATGCTGCAGGGGGACCCCCTCCCTCTCACCGTTGTCCCGGTAGCAGAGCTCAGTGCGTCATCATCAAGGTCTCCCATCTTCTTCTCACTCTGAAAAGCCTCCGTGTACACCAGGGCCTTCACTGGCAGAGAGGCATCATGAACAGAAGCAGCTCCTCCATCCATGTCGTCTCCGCCCACATCTCCCATTGCTAAAGCCACTTTTCTCCTTGCACCTGCCACTAGCAAGTTATCGGGCTTCAGCTGATGGGAGCTGCCTTCCTTGGGACCCACCTTCTGGGAGATAAGAGGGGACTTACTCTCCACAGTCCCTGGACTTCTCTTTGATGTAGCAGCTGATTTCTGAGGGATTAGACCTCCAAATAAGCCTTTAGAGGACTTGTTAATTTTGGACGGCATTTTACCAGCTTCCTAGGGTGGAACAGCAAAAACACATCATTTAACAGCCTCAGTCAAATAAAACAGAGATATAGAGACAATTGAACAGCATAGAGCGCATCACTGTCAATGCTTACTGCTACAATAGCCAACTAACTCAGCTTGTTCAACACTTGTGGTTGCAAGCTGTCAGATTGGACACATGCTTGCAGCAGGTGTG
>OX465039.1:1271094-1306201 GCA_949841015.1 Aplysina aerophoba
CTAATAAGCACAGATAGATCACAGCCCAAAATACATCAGGAGTGCATGAGGGACCCGCATGGGCGGGGCACCTTGGGAAGGTGGCCCTGCTCAATTGAGGAATTGATGGCTGGCATATGCCAAGCAGACACTCAGGCTGAGAGAAGCCACACTAGTGCTCTACCACATGACACACAGGGAGAATGTACAAATGATCCACCTCCCAGTACCATCCATGAACCTAGGGAAGGAAACCTACAGACAACGCTTCAATGACAATGATTCAAAATTTGGATACAATAATGTGCTAGTGGAACACACTCAATATAAGGTCACTCTTTGCTCATGAAGTAAGTACGTACGGTATGTGTCTACTGCTGGTACAACACTTCATACAACATATCCCTGTTTCCAACTCCCATTTCCAATGCTCACCCAAGCACTGAACCAAACTGGGAAGGTGACTGCCATCAGTGAGGTCTCGCACCAAATCGTCAATACTGCTGTTCATGCCATTGCTTCGGAAAATCTGATTGGCCCATTCTGTTGCCTATAGTAACAAAGAGAACACCACACAATGTAATGCACATCCACAATACTCTAGAGCATACACTGCTGTACAGTCATCGAATCATTGCCTAAATTAATTAATGACAGTAAATATTAATGTTTCACACCTTAAATCCAATCTCTAATCTCAATGGTGGTGACTGCAAAATGAAATTAGTCAGCCAACTGTGTGCAATACACAGTGGCCCAGTGATATTCAATGTCCTTCTTAGAATGCTACTTGGTGGGCAATGTAGCAGACAGTGTGCTCGAAAGGGAAGAGCGATAACATCAAATTGAAACAGGTATGCTAGATTGAACACCCGATACATTGCATTAATTCTTGGGTCCCAAATATAACAGCTGCAGCATTTAGCTTCAAGGTGAATATTCTCGGAAACTGGTGACCAACTCAGTTACAACTGCACCCCAGTTAGCCATCCCGTCCCAGTGCAGCAACGTGCACTCACTGCCCCATCCCATCATCATCGAGGGTCTACAGCACACAAAGAACTGCCTACGGTACAGGCTGACTGAACCGGCCCACACCACATTATGTGCACTAAAGAGACACCTGCCTCTGGAGGACCTCTCTGCCATGGTGCTCCCTCAACGGCACTCTGACGACGACGGATCTCCAGTGATGGCATTCTGTCGATGGCGCTTTGATGACGATACTCTCACGACTGCACTTTCACATTCCTATGACTGTGACTACAGTGAATGTCACAACTTCCACTGTGACTACAGTGAATGTCACAACTTCCAATGTGACTACAGTGAATGTCACACAACTTCCAGCCAGCTCATGCCTACACTGCTAGGCATGCCTGTACTATATACTACTGTAAATTATACGGTTCTTCTTACGTAGTTACATACTCACGTTGCATTGGATGTGGCAAGCATCGATTGATGCACACACAGCAATGCAAATGAAATGTCATCCCTGTATTGTGCAATCATGGAACCAGATACCTTCAGGTCTCCTCTTTTGCCATTAAGGCACCTTCATTCTCTCTGGGCGACACTCCCGCTAAAGAGTTTATATCACACACAGTCGCATACATTAAACTCCAACAATGGTGAAAAGGCCATCGCAGCATTGCCCCAAGAGGAGAACATGGACAACTTCTGCCTGCCGTAATTTACATCGTTTAAAACAAGATGGAGACCCATAGTTAAGCATAGGCAAAACGTGGGAAAACCTTGGAGGCTAACAATCAATATACCCGACAAAGATACTTTGAACAGCACTTAGTAATGCCATTTGTGTCTGCTGTGAATTCTCTGATCAGTTTCAAAGATTAGTGAGACAAAAATGGCCTAGCTCCATTATAATAAGATTAAATTCATATATCACATTAATGGGCATTTCAGGCCCCAAGGTGATCTGTGGAGGTGACCCGTCACCTACTGTGTACCAGTCCATCATGCCGTGTGATCAAACGGTGCCATATTAGGAGTGTTGGAATTTGTATGGCCAGTGAGTGATTCTCACCCCTCCACCCCTTACCTTTGGGTCCAACCTCACACTTTCCCAAAACACAGTGATCACCACTGACAGGTTCACACCAGCTGTTCAGATCAAGACACTGCCCTTCCCCTCCCCAACAGTGCAAGAGAATAGGTCCAGGTAGTATCCCACACATACTGCTATCATTATCCCCCTATTGCAGGGACTCCCATTACCACTACTGGAGGAACTCCCACACAGACACGCCAGAGCACTTTGTAGCTACCATTGCTCGGATACATGGTTGAGGTATCCCATGGCAACCAAAATGGAGGCCAATGAGGTCATTTCATTAGTGTAAGTTCAATTTTAGAGAGAGGGGAAAGGTGAAATCTCCAGCTAGGTTCATCTAAGGCTGGTACAACAGACAGTGTGCTGGAAGCCCATTGGGCAGGCATGCATCAGGCCTGGTGACCTGGAAACCCTGTGAGGTGCCACTTGAGATCACAGCCTCCCACTCCACAACACCAACTGCACACACTGCACACACTGCACACACAGTCCTTTGGAGGCCTTCATGCATTTATAAGGCTGTGTGTTGTGGTGGTGTGTGTGTGCGTGTGTGTTGTGGTGTGTGTATGTGCGCGTGTGTACTGTCCATATTTGTGTAATGAGTCTTGTTTGAATACATACTCCTTTTAAAGTGACTTTGACATAAAAGTAACAGTATGTGTCTACATCATGCCTAGTCATCCACGTCATGTAAACATACGAGCAGTCTAGTTTGCTAGACCATCCCTGCTCTCAGCAATAGGATAGCGGGAGCGTCTAGCAAGACAGACTACACTACTCTGTGAAAGGGGTGTTATTGCATTTAATGTGCTTCCTTGCTTTCAAATCAGTGGTCATTAGCGAACCCAACTCCACCATTAGCTTCACAGTAGAGACAAAATGCATACAAATTTAAAGTCAAACCTTTAACATCTGTAAACTAAATCATGCAGTAGACGTGGAGAACATGCGTGTTTGACAGAGATGGAGAGTTCTACAGTAGGAGGAGGGTCTAGCAAGCTAGGCTGGAAGGCTTCTCAGCACCCTGGCCCCGAGCAGCTGCAGCCTCAGGCATCCCACCTCCCAAGGGACTATCGCTCAACAGTACACTATCTGATTAGTGGAGTGGGGTTGAATCAGAAGACACTGCATGTGAGACCATATGGTGGCAGTTCAAAGACACCTTGCACGTGTACATAGGTACTACATGGTGTGTGCGCACTGGCATACCAGGTATGCATACAGTAATTGGACATGTACGTACACACACACATGTACACCTGTCATCTCTGCTGCGATGAAGACATTCAGAGCTGGGTTGCATAACCAACCTCTGAGTACACCACATTGGAACCCCATGGGTCAAAGGGCAGCTTATCAGTGCAAGGAACACTAATTGTGGCTAAATCACAGGTGCTTTGGGTCACCTCAAACAACCCACTGTTGCCTGGCAGCCTGGACCCAACTGACCTGTATAATATATACCATGTATGGAGTGCAAATACAACAGTGCTCACAACTGGAATTGAATGTGACAAAAACATCAGAAACCCACCTCAATAATACTGAACAAAGTGATAAATTCCTGTACCATAATTTATCTTTGCTACGTGTACACCCAAAGGTGTTAGCTGCACGCATTCATATTCTGTATATACATATCCCTGCACAGAGTGCCACACCTAATGGCCACATGCAGTATCGCGGGCAAACAGCACACCTGCAGCAAACTGCTACAACACAAAAGTGACATGGGCAGTCACTATGTGTGCGCATTCCCACCGATTGACACACCTGGAGAGCGAGGATACTAATGGAAAAGGCATGCACAAACAGTCTATGATGAGAAGGAGCTAGCCAATACACAATTACTATTCTCAACATCTGGACAGACCACCACACCAGTGGATACACAGTACCGGTTAATGGCAGAACTAAATTTATTAATTACTAATTAATAGAATCAATCAGAAGTTGTAACATACAGACTACTTTACTTTTGCGTATGTGTTAGCACATTGTTCGTGAACAACAGATAGTCTGCCCACTGGGCTAACTTCCCAGCACACACACAGGGTGCAAGGACTTCGTTTTTTACTCCTGCACAATCAGAAAGATGTCTAACAGGCACCTAGACACACTGTCGGCTAGTCCTTGACTAGGATACACAGTTCTCTGGTACTAGCGTGAAGGTGGATGAAAAAAATGGCAGGATATTCATCCACCTTGTGTATCCTGAGGTCTTCAGCCAGCTGAGAAACCCCCCTCCCCCCACTTCAGTACGTGACAAGTCCAGACATTGTGTCCTACTCACATGGGCACTGTGGTGCACTGCATGCTCAACATAACAATACTCATATGTACATATATGTACATATACACTGTATGCTCAACATAACAATTGACAGACACAATTAATCAACTCTTTTAACCTTCTATTCCCACGCTGCCATTGAACAAGAAGTGAGGTCCATTTGAGAAGTAACTTAATTATACTGTGGAATTAGCATACAATGGAAAAATAAAATTACACTGTGGGAAGTACAGTATTGAGGTGGACTGCAACAGAGCAGACCAGACGGCACCCATACCACACTGCATAGCACCTCACATAATCCAAGCCATAGCAGTGCAACACAGAGTCAGACCAGAGTCAGCAATCCATGCATACAAGAACCCTTTCATGTACACTTGTTGCATTAGACCAGGAGAATAGCATGAGCTGACCACAGCAAGAACAAGACCATCACAAATAGCACTCTGAGGAGTCAGCACAGTGCTGTGCAGTCAGTGCTGTCTGCGAGCATGACTGCTTGTAAGGTGTATGGTTTACATCACTGAGAGGGCTGACTTCAGGAGGCCCCTGCCAGAGCCTGTGATGTAACAGCCCCAGTGGTGGGTTCAAGGGGACTTGTGAAACTTCAGCATATTCACCTGATTAGCACGATTGGAACTACATGCATGCATTTCTATTCCATTAGAATAATGTGAATACCAATTCTTCATAATTAGATTCTTACATAGTACATATGCATGTGTGAACACTCACAAACGCATGCAAAATGTACATACTCACAACACACACAGCACCAGATGCCTCTACTTCTGCCCAACTACTGAAGCCACCCCGCACACATGGGTCCTGCCCACGCAGTCTGATAGTTAGACAGACAACATGCTGTCTCAGGAGTGGCCAGTACGTGTCATCATCGCCAGGTAACACTAATTGAATCCATCCACTGAGCACACCAATTGATTGCTTCACTTCACATCACTTCACTTTCCCTTAATTCCTGCTGATTAAGCTATAGGAGGCTCAGTGTCTAGTGACATAGCACAGAAGCGGAGGGATTACTTTCACTTTACTTGATATCACAAGCTACATATTTAAGTTGAAGAGTGTGAGCCCTCGCCTCTGAAGACAGGCCTGCATGCTTATCCCGTGGGCACAGCTGTGCTTGAATACAGACAAAAGAATTACCTCAGCCCCAGGCCATCTGTTACACTACCGAGTACCATCCTCTTAGTGGGAATCAGCTTGAAGTGCTTCAACAGAACAGGAAAGGGTGTGACAGGTGTGCTGACACATGTCTTCATTTGACTTCTTACTATTGCCTTCAAATCGTTGCCCCCCCCCCCCCTCAATTCTCCCTCACACTCCACCACTCTCTTCCATTCCCCTCCCTTACATCCCCACTCTCCTATCTCAGCAGTGATGCCATCAGCCTGTACTAGCCTCGTTCCCAGATCCTACAGCAAAAATTAGTACGAGGGGCCGCCCCCACACTAATTAACAGCAGGCTGCCTGGGAACACAGCTGGGCATGTACGTACCACACTGTACCACCACCTTAGAAAAGCCAAAACAGTTTCCTTTTAATGGCATCAACACGCCATCTCGGTGACCTGCCTTCCTTGTTGCAGCTGAAAGTTATGGCTGCTCCCAATGCAATATGCTGCTCACACCGAAAACACTGGGATGGTCGGTGGTTTGTTTCAATATTGCAGGCTATGTTGTGACCATTAATTAGTGAGTTTGGTACTAGTACTGAGTCCACACAAGTCCACCACTCCTCCTTGGCAGTGAAAGTGGACCTCACATTCATTATCAGAAAGCTCGCCCACCACATGCCCCCACACAGGCCCACCCACACCACACTACAACACAACATCGTCCTCGTTAAATTATTAAGTACAAGATACAAGTCATTGAAATTCTTGCCATTCTTGTGTTATATAACTTTGCACCACCTTTACAGTTGCTTGCGAGATGCCATTACCCATCAGAGCTATCACATTTGCAAGTATTGCTCCGGTGTCATGGATAACCTGCCAAAGATGATGCCCATACAACATGCATACATAGATACATAACAATGGCATGGAAACACTAACCACACTTTACGTCATAGCCAAGTACTCCACCTGCCCATCTGTTTTGTCTAACAAAAGTCAGCCTCATTGCTATTTATGGCTCCTGTCCATGGGAGCATGATTGCAGGGACCATTAATCACATTCATTAGCTTTGGATAATTGTATTCATGATGAATCGGCCTGAGGGACACCATGATCAGGTGCAAACTGTCTCCCATATCCATCAAAGGCACAGACTTTACAAAAGGGAACACGAGCCCTAACCAACAATCTCTCCAGTTCACATTTCAGCATTCTTTCCTTCTGTTGCTTTGTGTGTGCTGTACATGGCCTGGTGTACACTACGTATATGCAGCTCAAAGAGTATGAGACCACGACACAACACCTTCATCTCATCAATGGAATGGAATGTACACACATGGATGCATGCATGCATGCACGCATGTACACACACCACCATGGACTAACTAACAACTGTGCTACACAACAACACTAATAGGCATATGTTTTCTTACACCCTCGCTTAATGGACCCTACCCAAAGTGGGTTTTCATTTTGTATATAAGCTTCTTTAGTACACATCGCTAATGCCTCACTTTGGAGCTGCAGTGCTCACTCAGCGTGTGTTATCCTTATCAGTACGAAACAAGCACACACAGTCAACCACAGCACGATAAGGAACAAGGGCTGCTTAATGCGGCCACATGTGCACTGTAAGGGGTGCATTAGCTATGTGTGTACATAAATAAGGAAGAAAGGCCAGCTAATGGTTAGCCACTTAGAAGTTAGTTTTCAATTATATAATATTAATATAGAGAATTAAAGACGTCTAGTCACAATACATAACACTATATTTATGGATGGCAGCACACAAACATAATGAGAGAATTGCGCAAGATAGAGTTGACACTAAAGATTGCCAATACTTGAGGTTGCATAAAGATCTGCTTATTCCGAGGGCCTTGAGCCAAAAGGACCCAATGTACATTACAGGGCGGGATTATGGTGTATGTACATGTGCATGCATGCTATACGAGTACCTACGATACAACAGCACACCCTGTGTGCCACCACACTCACTTTCACCAAACACCACACCCCTATACAAGTACATACTTAACATACGTACGTATGGACGTACGTATGTACATACACACAGCCTGCAGACTCCCACTGTAGCAGCTTCATGTCGGTGGCATGAGGACACGCTTCGCTAGGGAAATAGATCATCCCAGAGAGGCAGATGATTGACTGTGCTAATCTTCATGGACACAATTACGATTGTGGTATTCCCTGTATCTCTGGGTAATGGCAGGGGTCTGACCTGATCCCATATATGATTATCTTCAAGGAGACAATTACGATTAACACATGTGCCCCCTTGTGAACACTCTGGAGCCACCGATAAAGGACCGCTAGCTCACAGAGCAGTAAAGCAGCATGCAACGTCTCAACTTTCAGAAATGCTCGACACAAAGGCCCAAGGCCAGCTTTTGGAGTACAACTGTTTACAACACAACTCCCTTGTGTGAGCTTTCACTTTCAAATAGCCTTGTTTGGTCACAAACACAATTGCTAAAGGTTCACAACTTCACCACCAGCATACAGACACACATACACATCTTTCACTGAACAAAATATAATGTTGACTAGCAAAGAGGAGATTAAGGTTTGTGCTCAATCTCGTGTGTACGTTCAACTATAGCAGGACCAGCACGATGCAGCCTCTCTGAAAGCCTGCTAACAACCAAACTACAGCTTGCGCCGCGGCATGCGGTCCAAGAAGTGCAGGAGCAGTTGGCTGCACTCGTACGTGGCACATCAAACGGTCTTTACGCGTGCAACCGTCAATAGAAGCGGCAGGCGAGTCTTCACTGTCGGTGGGATCGTAGCACACACGATCGAAGGAGAGGATGGTCCCTTCGCTGCAGATAGCGCTCGTGCACTGCGTTCTCCTCTCGAAGCAACCTCGCATAACTGTACTTACATGTATACGCACATGGTGTGGACATGATGCTAGTCCTACAATATAGAATCACCTTGGCTGCGTGTCCATCGTTGGCAGGGACGTGCCGGGACGGTTGGGGAAGGCCGGAGAGGAGAGAAACGGAAGCAGATCTACCTCCAATCCCGGGAATTCTGCTCCGGGATGTCATCGTACTCGCGGGAACAGTCGTAGATTAGCCCTCCAACAGTCTCCGTGCTCTGAGTCAACTGATGGCAAGTAGCGATCAGCAACATACGCGCTATACAGACTAGTACAGCTAGACACTTGTACACAGGGATAAAACTCCAATGGCGGTTTCCTAACGCAATGACATCATTTCCCATTACCTGCTACGTCATTTCCTGCATTAAAGATTTCACATGCAATGAACACGCTCTTTCCTGCGCTCCTCTTGGTGCTCTTGATTGACACGAATGTGGCGGATCAATGCATCAAAGTATATATTGATTACCACACTTTGGACGACCAGTAGCTACACACATCAATCTTGGATGACCTCAGTCTGTGTGTGTACACATGTACAGATGTCCACTAACATCTCCGGAGAGTATTGCATGACCAGCACTAAGTAGCCTTAAGGCGGTAGGTGTGGCTCCAGTGACCTGTTTTGATTCTTTCCATGCATCTCATTCGATAGCCAAATCAAGACAGCGCTCAGGCACGTATGTATAAAATATTATCAGTGGTTACAACAATACCATTGTTGAAGCTATATAATTATAGAGGATGTGTGTATATATGTAGGATGTGTGATGTTATATGCACATGCATGGAATATTGAAACTCACTCCAGAATAATCTGTGGTTATGTAAATAAATTGTGCCATGTGGTTAATATTAATTTTAAGTTAAGAATTACTAAAAAAGAAAAGCATGGAATAGTATAGCTCCTCTTAGCATTTCCAACAATTAACTGAGTAATTCGAGTAAGTAATGCTAGTGATAAATTTATATTATATGATTATTATTTATATTATATTAAATTTTGCTCATGGACTCATCAGCACCCAGTCACAAGCTGGCAGCACCGCTGTACTGTGACATCAGCTCTAGGTGTAACACACACACCTAGCGCAAGCATGTCTGCACTGCACATTGGACATGGAGAGGATTCCAATTACATACCAGCCCTAATGAGGGATTTAATGGCTGGCCAGCTGTTAATAATCACCCCTTAGCTACCAAGGGTATGGGTGACTGCTGAAGTCACGCATGACATACTTCTATGGGAAATTTGGTACAGCCCCCCCCCACATACCAAGGGTGCCCGTCACTCACTCAGAACTGACAGGGTCTTGCACAAGGTGGCACTGGATGCAACATATAGAGCCAAGATTGCAGTTACCACACAATGGCACAGAATAACATGTGCGTGGATCAGACCAATGCCACAGTTGTGTATACTACCCCAGCACTTGGCAGTAGTGCATTAAATACAGGTACATGTGCATTACTGTTGCCCACACCGTTAACTCTTCCCACACTCGGCTGTGCAGTGAGTAGGATTCCGCATGCACACGTGCTACTCGATGTACCTGGCAACTGCTTGACTGCCATACCACAACATAAACGACATGTGTACACAACAATCTGTGTACACATGTACGAATATACATAGTCCTAGTGCACACATGCATGCTCTATCCTGTGCAGTGAAGTGCATGTCAGTCTCGTTCACAGTGTCTAGCTATTGCAGTACTTATACTATGGCGCAACTTCCAGTAAGTAAAGAGTGCTTCACCAATACGTACATACATACATACGTACGCACATGCGGCAGACTACAGTACACAACTACGTAGGGCATTGCTCTTGTGTAAAGAAAGTTACATCAATGTAAAAAACTTAGATATAGAGCAGTAATTCAGCAAGAACCTGCAAGAACAGGCCAATCCAGACCGTGTCAGCTACAACTTCTGAATCACAGTCTGCCCGTCTCCAATTAGGAGCATCACCGCACGCACACGGTCATCATTACGAACTGTCTCGTTCAGCATACGCAAAGCAACGGTGTTGTCACTGTTGTCACTGGCCTCAATAACCCTCCCACTCCACAAGGTGTTATCCACGACCATCAGACCACCACTCCTCAGTAGTTGGTAGCATAGCTTGAAATACAGGATGTAATTGCGCTTGTCTGCGTCAACGAAAGCCATGTCATAGGTCCCGCATTCCCCCCTGTCAATCAACTCCTGGAGGGTTTCAGCTGCTGGTCGAAAATGCAACTCAACCTTCCCATCCACACCTGCCGCCTTCCAGTACTTGCGTCCAAGATCAACGTTAGCATTGTCCTCCAACTCACACGAAACCACTTTTCCATCATCTTTTACCCCAAGCGCGAGTGAGAGCGTACTGAGACCAGTGAAGACGCCAATGTCCAAGACCTGCTTTGCATCCAGTGCTCTAGCAAGGACAGTCAGAAACGTACAGCTTTCCAGTGCACTAGCCATCCCGCTCCATTCCAGTTTCATTGTTTCCTTGTGTAACTGACGCACTACAGGATGGACATGACTGTGCTCAAACGCATACTGCACCAGAGGGTTACCCTTTCCTCCTTGTTGAAAGCTTTTCAGTCCCGGCGTGGATGTGCCTCCGGCCAACGACGGTGCTGGTGCCTTTACAGCATCACCATCACTCACACACTCACAACCAATGGCACGGCACACGTAAAACGTTAAGCCTCCGCCAATACCGGCAACAGCCGCGCCGGCTGCAATGGCATGCAAGCACTCCTTTGAACTGCCCGACCTGATGAGATCTTGCACCAAATACACGGCTGCACCAAGACCCACACCAACGGCCGTCAGGACAGCGCCGTGCTTAGCTAGCTTTGACCATGTAGGCATTTTATCGCTGAAATTGGATGGTGATCTAAAATGAGGGAAAGCAATAACAACAGATATGTTGGCTGCACAAAAGGATAAGGTCACAGGTCACATCACCCACATCAAGGGTACATAAGAGATGTGCTTACAAGGAGTCGGTACGCCCATCACCACAGTCACCACAAGGCAGTACGTATGCTGCGCCACTGCCGCCCGGTTACGCAAATTCACTGCATCCAGTGGACCATGTTGTGTTCTCTTGACTGTTTTATTGTAATTTCATACTTAAGTGATACCATTTACTACATTAACTGCATAAATGCCACAGCAGTATTACTGCATAAATACAATAGCAGTATTACTGCATAAATACCATAGCAGTATTACTGTATAAATACCATAGCAGTATTACCGCAATGCTGAGAGCCAACTAGCTTGTCTTCACGTTGCATGCCCGTAGCCACTTGAGAGGCCTAATATAACTCCAGTTCAGAGTGAATTAGTCGTGCTACAAAAGCACTGATACATCTTGTAACAAGGAATGAACTATATCAACCCCCACACACTTCCACATTACACACACACACACACGGACGCAGGTACACATGCAAACACACACACTTCCACATTACACACACACACACAGACGCAGGTACACATGCAAACACACACACTTCCACATTACACACACACACAGACGCAGGTACACATGCAAACACACACACTTCCACATTACACACACACACAGACGCAGGTACACATGCAAACACACACACTTCCACATTACACGCACACACACGGACGCAGGTACACAGGCAAACACACACACTTCCACATTACACACACACACAGACGCAGGTACACATGCAAACACACACACTTCCACATTACACACACACACAGACGCAGGTACACATGCAAACACACACACTTCCACATTACACGCACACACACGGACGCAGGTACACAGGCAAACACACACACTTCCACATTACACACACACACACGGACGCAGGTACACATGCAAACACACACTTCCACATTACACACACACACAGACGCACATGCAAACACACACACTTCCACATTACACACACACACACGGACGCAGGTACACATGCAAACACACACACTTCCACATTACACACACACACACGGACGCAGGTACACATGCAAACACACACTTCCACATTACACACACACACAGACGCACATGCAAACACACACACTTCCACATTACACACACACACAGACGCAGGTACACATACAAACACACACTTCCACATTACACACACACACAGACGCACATGCAAACACACACACTTCCACATTACACACACACACAGACGCAGGTACACATGCAAACACACACTTCCACATTACACACACACACACAGACGCAGGTACACATGCAGACACACACACTTCCACATTACACACACACACACGGACGCAGGTACACATGCAAACACACACACTTCCACATTACACACACACACACGGACGCAGGTACACATGCAAACACACACTTCCACATTACACACACACACAGACGCACATGCAAACACACACACTTCCACATTACACACACACACACGGACGCAGGTACACATGCAAACACACACACTTCCACATTACACACACACACACGGACGCAGGTACACATGCAAACACACACTTCCACATTACACACACACACAGACGCACATGCAAACACACACACTTCCACATTACACACACACACAGACGCAGGTACACATGCAAACACACACACTTCCACATTACACACACACACGGACGCAGGTACACATGCAAACACACACACTTCCACATTACACACACACACGGACGCAGGTACACATGCAAACACACACACTTCCACATTACACACACACACAGACGGACGCAGGTACACATGCAAACACACACACTTCCACATTACACACACACACACGGATGCAGGTACACATGCAAACACACACACTTCCACATTACACACACACACAGACGCAGGTACACATGCAGACACACACACTTCCACATTACACACACACACGGAGGCAGGTACACAGGCAAACACACACACACACAGCATGGTGTGAGTCTAAGGATGTTCCGGATCATTGCCTTCTTCCCACAGCAGCACAGTGTCATCCCAAGTGTTTTAAACCACATAGAGCAACAGAAGGTAGGCCAGCAAGCATGCCGCCCTGAACCTCTGTTACGTGGAGCACACGTTTGAGCTACTGCTGCAGGTGATCGATGATTGAATGAATGACCAGCCCCCTCACAAACTAATGCTACAATCATAAGCAGTATGCTCCTCTACCACAAATGAACTGAAAGGCTTCCCTTACTGCAACTATAGTTATAGTAGGCGATATAGACTGGGGGCTGACAGCCGCGGGCTACACTGGGATGGGATTTTCAATTTAATGAACACAGTGGCACAATCACTGTTGCTTCCAAGTTATATATAGAGACGCTGAGTACCTTTCGAAAAATCAAAGCCTTGATCGATTTATTAAGAGCATAGGCACAGTCTATGTTGTAAGTGGACCCGGTGATGGTGCCATACACATATATAGCAGAGGGGATTGCCTAATAGGCTATGATGGCGCACTAACGTAGGAAGCCCGGTGAAAGTGCACGGTACAAGGATGGAGCGGCTAGGAGACGTACTGATGCCGCATTGGTGCTTCATAATCACATACCTCTTCTAGTGAACACTTCAAAGAAGCTCAGAATACAGTCTGCGTGGGTCTAAGCCTGTATCTCTCCGCTTGGGGCTACAATTTCTGTCTCTGTGGATTGCGTCACCGCCCTTCGCGGTGATGATGTCATTGAAGCGTGTCACGTGCTTCAACCAATCAATTCGCAGTAATTTGTTGATATCTACATCATCACTTTATCCGCAGCCAATGCAGCGGATTGCACGGTTCCTTCCATAACAACGCTCTCGACCGTCGAAGAGATGAAGGAAGGCCCCCATACTGGTGGACTCACCTCCGTTCCTATTGCCACAACCTACCTCTCCTGCGATCTCTTTCAACCCTTCAGGGAACCACGGAGCACCCTACCTGGCATTGGGTGAGTCAATGCATCTTCATTAAAAAGCACATACTCATTATAATTAGGGCAGACTAGCTGCTGTGGTACATACCGTGCACATTTTGTGTATGGGGGTGGCTGCTGTACCTCCCGTATATGAACTATAAACTTGCTATTAGCGTGGCAGCAGCATGTGGCAGAGCCCGGCAGCCAGTGGTGGCATAGTGGTCACAAAGAAAGACAGAGCAAAAGGAAGAAAGAAAGAGCAACAGACAAAAGAACCCAGTAGATGGGAATACAGGGGAATTATAATGGAAATGTGTG
Source organism: Aplysina aerophoba (assembly GCA_949841015.1). Lineage (NCBI taxonomy): Eukaryota > Metazoa > Porifera > Demospongiae > Verongiida > Aplysinidae > Aplysina > Aplysina aerophoba. The sequence goes on from OX465039.1 coordinate 1,285,712, forward strand.
TGGAGGGGCCGGGGGGGGGCAGAGTTAATGAGTTACCTTCATGGCTCAATAGTGGCTAAATGAGAGTGATTGTCTTGGGTATACATTCTATATATGCTATATATAGAATGTATACCCCAAGACAATCACTCCTACATAGGTTTAAATTCTATATATACCCAAAAGACAAAGTGTGTTTAATATAAAGCTATCATAAATGTGTTTTACTAGTCACAAGAAGTTCAAAAAAGGCGTGTGATAAGGAATAGCAGTAGTTGAATAGCTGCAATCTCAGATCTTTAAAGGTGGGGCAAACAAGTAGAAAATGGTGTTGGTCCTCCGCCTCCCCAAAATCACACAAGTGACATGTCCGTTGGCGTATGACATCCCAGTGTACCAGTCAGTCTCCACGCCCAGTGGCGCAGGCAGCCCGCTCCGAGGCCAGCCAGCACCCTCCTTACACCCACAGACCATTCATTAGCTACACAACTCTATGTTGCTATGTTTAGCCCCTCTGACTCTGAGTTTCTCATGTATGAGTATTTATGCTTATAAAGTGTAAATTTGACGATCAGTAAATTGAACATAATATGATGTGTACAAACAAAACGTTTACCCATTTGCTGTCCAAATGATGTTCGTCAATAATACTCAGTTTGTATACCAACAACTGATACAAATGTGCATGCTGTGTAAACAAATTTATGTATATATAGTCAGAGTATAATACGTATGTATTCATGCCCAGCTTGCGATTTAATTTATCAAATGAAATTCAAATTCCCAGTTATGTATAATTTATGTATGTGATGTATATTGAAGTATAGTTCTTATGTCATTCTAATCTATATCAATAAGTCAGATTATCATCATACTAGACACAATCATAATTATATTATAATATTCCATAGCTTCTTTCTAGTAGAAGTATCTAATAGCTTAGTTTTTGTATGTAAATCCATCCCAGTTCTTGACAAGAGACACCAAGACAGCAACCATGCACCATACGTATGTGCAAGTGTAACTATATTTGCATGACTCATTCAATGTCTCCTGTTCACCGCGCCCTGCATGCAGTGTGTTCCTTCGGCCAAGCTGCCCTGCTCACTGGGGAACCACCCATTCCGAGTACGGGGGAACTGGTGAGGTGGGGTCAACAAGAGGACACAACCACTTTGGCAGTGGAGTGTCCACCACGTGAGTGCCTTGCAGGCCGGATGCATGCATTACATGACACGCACATTGTAGCCATGTTGTACTGAGGCGCACAATTGCACCCAATTTTAGTGCACTAAATTCGTGCAGTTGACAGCAGAAAACGTGAGTTGAGTACATATAGGATGAGCAAGAAATTTCATGTCTCTTTCTCTCTCTCTCTTTCTGCACATGTACACTCATCCACCCACCCACATAACGCACACACATGTGCACCACATACACACACACAACACACAACTCAAACACACCATACACACACACACGCACACACATCACACACACAACACATGCACACACACGTACACACACGCACACACACACACGAACACACACACACACAACACACACAACACAAACATACCACACATGCACGCACACACCACACACATCACACACACAACACACACACCACAAACATACCACACATGCACGCACACACCACACACATCACACACACACAACACATGCATACACACACACACAACACACCACACACACACACTACACACACACCACGCACACTGCAGCCATGCATTTCCGCTCCCGAATCGCATCAGACTCCCAAAAACTATTCCAGAGGATTACATGTGAGCATTCAACCATCTGCACAGCTGTAACGCCTTGTTGTAACAGTTGTAACAAACCCATTACACTTTCCTTCTTACCCTCCCTGTCAAACAGACTACCACCCCAGTCAAAGAGAATGGAAGACGTCAGGGACATGGATACCAAAGAGCAGAAGAAGACTACAAAGCACCAAAAGAGAAGAACGTGTGCCATTCCTGCTATCAGGCAGTTAAGGGAACACAAACTACAGTCGACTCTCAAACATGAGCAAATCCCCACATCAAATTTTGATTCATCTACTGGGAATGAGAACAAAAGCGAGTCCAGAAAGGGCTGCTGCAAAAGATGTGGTGCAAATATACTGCAAACAGCGGACACAAATAACAGTGCTGGCGAGTCAAGCGACAGCAATGAAGGGAACGGCAATGACACACAGGAAGACGCCAACTCCTTTCACAAGTGGTGTCCCTGTGTCAGATACTGGTCTCACAGCCACGGCAAAGACCTACTCACGCAGAGGAGACAACAGATGCAGCGACCACAGCGCAAGAGCCTGTACCACAAGCACACTGTTCTTCAAGCATGTTTCACACTTCCTTGGAAGCAGCCAGTAGCAGATGAAGCTGCAAGCAACTCTGATTGGGAAAGTCACGTGGACAGAGCAGACAAGCCAGCTAGGACATTGCATCCGTTATCCGGCTCTTTGCCCAGAAACCTACATCAAGGTAGTTTGAATCCAGCAAATCTGAGACTAGTACAGCCAACAGCAGACTGCACTGTGCCACCGAGCAACACTGCCATTCCAAGAAGACTGGGCGAACACTTAACAGCAGAAGACACCACTGCAGCTGATGTTAGAGGTTCACTCCCACCAGTCAGCTGCTTTGCTCAGAGAAAATACCAGACAAATCGTTTTGAGAAGAAGCTACCACTGTACCTGGCTCTGCACCGTCCTTCACCACAATAAGTTTAGACTAGCTAGCATGTACTCCGCACAATTAAAACTGCATCATTTCACTGATATAATTTTATAGCACCAACATTGCTACATGATTCATGATAATTATGTTACTGTACTCATTTATATACGTATGTATATTGGTCCTTTGCATACATACTGTACATATGCTGCATAGATTATGTAAGGCACTTGATAATGCATGCCAGGAGCAGTAACTAATGCAACGCACACGGCAGTCGGACAAGATCTGATACCCAATGCAGTGCACACACGGGTGAAGGGGGAGCTACCATCACTATGCCATGCCAGCTGCTTTCCCTCATTGATCGGTAGACTAATGCACACCCAATTAATTCACGATGCGTGCCATGTGTGTCAGCTTGCTGCACTGGCTTCATCATTCATACCTTGTTAGTGCAAAGACATTGGATGAGGTAATTCAGCATAGTGTGTGCACACGTCTGTCCTAGGTAGCATTGCAGAAGACACTCCTATGCTTCCATCTGCTGCTCCTGAGGGGCTTCCCCTTGGCCTCCCTCCTCCCTGCCCTCCTCTCCGCCCTCCTCCTACCAGAGAGCAGACAGACGTTGGTGCTGACGAGGCTTATTACCATGTGAGATGAAGATTGATTCTAGCATTAGGGCTTAAACATAGCAGGAAACAATCAAATAAAGGAATTTCAGCTTCAGCTTTTGTCTGTAAATTGTATACACACTCAACACAAGCATCCTGAAATTGAATGTTTCCTGCTGGGTCTTAGCTCAAAGCAAGAAATCAATCTAGACTAAACAGTGGAGTAGTGGAGGGGTGTGCAGTAGCTGTGCACTGCAGTGTGTGTTAAGGTGCGGAATAGCATTGTTACCCATCTACGTGCCATGGAGGCCACAGTAGCTACTCAGTGTGTGGTCCTGACATATGTACGTACAGTAGGTTACCTACCACATTTGCATAATTATACGGACATATGATACCCCTCCCTCCCTCCCCCGCCCACACACACACCTGTGGCTGGTCTTCATCCATCACATCCTGCAAGGACACAGCGAGAGGAGGACTTACGCACCTGCTTCTCTACTGCTCCATTACACAAGGCACACAACACATAAGTAAGTGCATACCAGGGATAACTACTAACCTCTCCAGCTCCCACTCTCCCTCCCTTTACAGAGTCCAGAGCATCGAGCTAGGAGATGAGTCAAGATTAGCAACACCCATGCACTGACACACACACGCGCGCATGCACACACGCACACGCCATCCACCACTCCTAGCCCAGATGCAGCACACAAGGGATCAGGTCTCCTTCACATCTGCAGTTGGATACAAACTGTTGCACATCTTCATCTTCATGAAGTTTCATCTTCTGCTCTTTGCCAATCACAGCAATAGACACATTCTGAGGAGAAGGCAGTTGTGTGGTACGCACGACAGAACATAGCGGAACACATCACACAGGTGTCCTTGGGCCACAACACACACACGCACACACGCACACACACACACACACACACGCACAACACACACACACACACACAACACACACACACACACCTTGCTGGTCAGCTCTGAATCTGCTGGGAGGCACTCCCTCAGGGCAACCAGTCCATGGTGGATGAGGTCCTCCAGAGAAGACCCGGCAAACTCTTCCATGTTCTTCTCAAAGTATGTGCGAGCAGCCTGACAATAACAGCAAGACACCTTTACACTACACACACACACATGCATGCACACACACACAGCACAACACCACCCCCAAGCCCCCCCCGCAGTGACACCCCCAGTCCCCCACCACATCCCCAGTCCGCCAGCCACACCCCCAGTCCCCCAGCCACACCCCCAGTCCCCCAGCCACACCCCCAGTCCCCACCACACCCCCAGTCCCCACCACACCCCCAGACCCCACCACACCCCCAGTCCCCACCACACCTCCAGTCCCCACCACACCCCCAGTCCCCCACCACACCCCCAGTCCCCCAGCCACACCCCCAGTCCCCACCACACCCCCAGTCCCCACCACACCCCCAGTCCCCCACCACACCCCCAGTCCCCCATCACACCCCCAGTCCCCACCACACCCCCAGACCCCACCACACCCCCAGTCCCCACCACACCCCCAGTCCCCCAGCCACACCCCCAGTCCCCCACCACACCCCCAGTCCCCCATCACACCCCCAGTCCCCACCACACCCCCAGTCCCCCACCACACCCCCAGTCCCCCACCACACCCCCAGTCCCCCAGCCACACCTGTGACCGTGCTCCAATGGCCATTGCCTTGCAGTCGTAGTAATTGGCAGACGGACACGTCTGATAGATGTGAGGTCCCTTTGACTACATTACAAATACCAACAATGTAGAAGTACGTAACAACCAGAGACAATAAAACACACACACACTACACACACGGCTCACATGCACACACCACACACGCGCACACACACACACACCACACGCCTCACATGCACACACCACACACCACACACGCGCACACACACACACCACACACATGCACACACCACACACACGCACATGTGCACACACATGCACACACACTACACACACCACACGTACACACCTCACGCACACACACACACACACACACACACACACACACACACACACACACACTCACGTCATATCCTGCCACCAGCATGCCAACGCCATAGGGCCTCGACCCTACATACACTGTGCGCCACTGACTCTCTGACACAGTCGTCAAGGTAACAGAAACACCCACCAACAGGGTCCACAGTCACACACATGATAGGGTAAAGATCTCCAGCATTAATCAGAGGTAAACGTGACAATACACACACATGATTCCGTAGAGGCTGCAAGGTGAGCAGCAGTTGACAAAGAGCCACGGCTCAAAATGCCCTGCACCCACCTGTATAAGAAGCTGCAGTATTGCTCATCACCTTCATATAATACATACATATGATATATATGTACTAACCATACCAATTCCCATATGAACATGTAAACACACATACGTACTGTACGTACATGGACATGCACTTACACATGAAGTACACATACATACATACATACATGTGTGTCCACACACTGTACACCACAGGACAAGGCCCACATGAAGCTGACACCCGGGAGCAGCAGGTTGGATACTGCTTCCGACAGTGGCTAAGAGCCGTGACATCGGAAGAGGCTCATCGTAGAGGAATTTGGAGTTGAGACATTCTGTCCTCATGAACTTGCTGCAGAGGGTAAGGCATGTGGAGGAGTGCAACAGTGAACACAGCTCATAACTGACTTTTGTAAGTCAACAATTTTGCTTCTGAGGAAAGGCACTGCATATTGTGTGTGTGTGCGTGTGTGTGTGATTTGTGTGTGGTGTGTGTGTGTGCATGTGTGTGTGTGTGTGTGTGTGTGTGTGTGTGTGTGTGTGTGTGTGTGTGTGTGTGTGTGTGTGTGTGTGTGTGTGTGTGTGTGTGTGTGTGTGTGTGTGTGTGTGTGTGTGTGTGTGTGTGTGTGTCATCCAAAATGGCGGGTTGATGACCACGTGGTCGCGGAGGAGGCCAAAGAATCAGGCTGTTTCGTACGGAGTCGGCTCGCTGCTTCTGCTGGACGTGCTCTTCGGCGCCTAAGGGAACCACAGGTCGCATGTCGAGGATTTTCGCCAGCAAGAAGCGCCGCTCCGCGAACAGTGATGGACCACCGTGCTCCAGCGACGCGCGTAGTTGTCTTCGCCCTCCTCAACCACCTCCCCACCGCACACCCTGGACCTGGCTTGGCTGCCGAGTGGTAGGCCAACTACGGCCGACAACGGCCAGGCACCAAACGGCCTCCAGCCCAGGGCAGTCTGACGTGAGACTTGCCACCTCACTCACAGGAAGACTAGCTGGCTGTGAACAGGTCCCAGGCCTTTCGGCTCACTCGCGCGTGGCCCTTCGACAACGGCACCTCCTACACCGCACCGGGCTCGGTGGACGGCCCTAACGTCCGACCCTTCGGGCGAAATCCAGTTGCACCCTTCGAGGCGCCCGACGGCCAAGGTACAACTGGCTAGCGAACGTGACTGGTACTACAGGACCTTCGAATCGCGCAGTATTCGTTCTGGCGCTGTCAGTTGCTGTGTGAAAGGTCCTGTTGTTCTTTCTGCCCTGCAGTAGTCTTGCAAGCTCTCAGGGTATATTTAACTTTGCACTAGAGCTGAACAGAATGACTAGCCAATCGAACAACCGTGACGGTCGCCCTTGTTCTCGTCGGCGTCACAGGTTAAACATCGGCTGTTAAAACATGAGAACACTTGTGCTCAGTCAAACCTAGTCATTTGTTTCAGTCTGTCACTTTGTGACAGAAAGGCATCATCCATGGATGGCCTTCTTTCAAGGTTCAAGGTCAAGGTGTGTGTGTGTGTGTGTGTGCATATGTGTGTGTGTGTGTGTGTCTCAAGAACACAGTTGGCAGTCCCTCCCCTTCCCATGGTGTAGCAGTGCTCCCTCCTTCTCCCCGTCCGTGGAAGACCTTCCCTCCCTCCTTCTGCCCGCCCCTGAAAGACCTTCCCTCCCTCCTTCTCCCCGTCCCTGGAAGACCTTCCCTCCCTCCTTCTCCCTGCCCCTGGAACACCTTCCCTCCTCCTTCTCCCTGCCCCTGGAAGACCTTCCCTCCCTCCTCCTCCCCGCCCGTGGAAGACCTTCCCTCCTTCCTTCTCCCCGTCCCTCGCACCTCAGTGACCTCCCATCTGCAGTGAGACCAGCAATGGACACTACTATGTGGTCGTCGATGGGGAAGATCTTCTTCTGGTGTGCTGAGAGGTCAGACTGAGCCCTCTTTAAGGCCACCAGGATGGCATGAGTCTGTGATTTCAATCCCAAAGTGGTGGATCCCTACAGAGGAGAGTTGGAGAGACAGGATTGATAGAGAGGAGAGTTGGAGAGACAGGATTGATAGAGAGGAGAGTTGGAGAGACAGGATTGATAGAATTGAGAGATTGAAGAAAGAATGGTTTAGAGAGGGAAGAGTGATGGTGGGAGAAAGGGGAGAGAGAGACGAGGGTGAAAGAAGAAGTTTGGAAGAGAGAAGAGAGGGTCGAATCAACAAAGTCAAGTAGGGCGTCCTTGCTATGGAGCAAAGACGAGGATCTAAGGAGGCATGGAGGGCAGTGGTGAGGGGCGAGTTCGGTGAGGTCAAGATGGAGATGGAGAGGTAGGGGGAGGTGGTGAGGTGAAGATGGAGATGGAGAGGGAGGGGGAGGTGGTGAGGGAGGGGGAGGTGGTGAGGGAGGGGGAGGTGGTAAGGGAGGGGGAGATGGAGAGGTAGGGGGAGGTGGTGGGAGGTGGTGAGGGAGGGGTAGGTGCTCCGTGAAACGTGAAGGTGACTATGCACACCAGTAGAGGCAAGTTGTTTACCTGCTTCACTGCCTCCATGGCATACTCAATCTGATGAATTCGACCCTGTGGACTCCAGATGGACACATCACTGTCATACTGGTTTCGATACTAAACAAGGAAAGAGAACAGCGGTCCTGGTGGTTAGATTGATTCAAGTATTATTACTGCTACTTGCACAAGGAAAGAGAAGGCCAGCGGGTGGTGAGCAGCCTTAAATGGTGGTGGTGGTAAGATGCATTCAAGTATCTGTTCTACATGCATACATTCCACTGCGGTTACACATACGTTCCACCATAGATATTCTATGGTCCCACTAAGGCGTGGAACATATGGCGTGGTATCACGTGCTATGGACACATGGTAGCCACAGAATGAAAACCACTTCCATAGGTAGATCTCACACAGGTAGCGAGCTATGGTCACTCATAAATTATGTAATATACACCTCCGTCCACCTGGATGTAGCTGACCATGGCTACAAGTTACAAACCAAAGACCTTAACCTAATCTTGCTCTGAATACAGTTTACGGGGGCATGAATCCTATTACTATATAGACAACATACTACCCAATTCGCTCAATCTCTGCGTTTTATATATCACTTACCATTTCGCCGCAAGTCTTGCAGAATGGTTTTGCTGCATGTACTCGCCTGAAGCAACGCCTCGTCTTCTAATTGCAGGATTATCCTCCCGATCACAAGTGGCTATAAATATCATTAGGGATTAGAGGTTTCCGCTTGTGTTCCCTTCGGCGTCCAAAGCTTGACCGAGACGCGTGGAGTACTAAAGCTGCATTTCGCCGTGCACCACTTGTAACAAGAGCCAGGCGCGATGAAGGGATCTGTGTTTTTATGCCTGTCAGCTGCCTTTGTGTTTACCATCCTTCCAACCACATCGACGGCCGCCAAAGTTGAGGTACAGACGAAGGAAGGCTACATCGTCGACATGGCGGCCTCCACCAAGAAGGGAGCCAAACTCCTCGGAGGGATGACTGCTCCGGATACGCACGCATGCGTGCAGGAGTGTGCTGGGGAGAAGACATGTGATTTAGCGGTCTTCAAAATTCAAGGCCATTCTGAGAGCGGGAGGAATTGCTACCTCCTCGCGTGTACAGAGATGGGCAATTGTGTGACGGCGGAACACGAAGGTTTTGTGTCGTCTTTCCTTCACAGAAGCACTCAGTCGGAGGAGAAGGAAGGTAAGGGTAAAATGGCGCTGTTTTTGTAAGCATTGACTGCTCATGGACTACGTGGAGCAGAGTCTGTTCTACCGTGCGGTGGTTCCTGTCATGGGCGGGTGCACCAAGAGGCGGTGTCTGTTTTACTGTGGGTCTGTGTGTGTGTGGTGTACAGGGAGTGGGTGGGTGGTGGTGTGCAAGTCACACCAAGAGGAAACACGCTACACTACCAGGTACAGCTGCTCCTGTAGTGTTCGTGTGGACACGTTAGCGGTGGTTGTGTTGGGACACGAATGTGCAGCCAATGCCAGGTTGTTTGTCTCTTTTACGGTGAACGAGGAGTGTGTGTGTGTGTGTGTGTGTGTGTGTGTGTGTGTGTGTGTGTGTGTGTGTGTGTGTGTGTGTGTGTGTGTGTGTGTGTGTGTGTGTGTGTGTGTGTGTGTGTGTGTGTGTGCACATGTGTGTTCGTACGTATGCGTGGCGGTGACTGTGGTGTAGTGTGGTGGGGTGTAGTGTGGTGGGATGTAGTGTGGTGGGGTGTGCATGGTATGCACGTACATAGGAAATGCTTACATTCTTGTCAATGCCAGCTTGCTTTCACTCAAGAAGTGCTGCACTTCAGTGGTATCCACTGTCCCAAGTCACATGTGTCAACTGTCATGTCATCAAACAAATCTCTGTGTGTCACACCTTCACTTTTGCCATCACTAGTGACAGATGCGCCAGGAAGCAGTTACGTGTGTGTGTGCCCCACTGTGATGCTGGCAGTGGCAGCCTGTGCCCCAATGCTGTGCATATGTATGTACACGTTGGATACACATTGTGCATATGTACACGTTGGATACACATTGTGCATATGTACACGTTGGATACACATTGTGCATATGCACACCTTGGATATGCATTGTGCATATGTACATGTAGGATATGCATTGTACATATGTACACTGAATTAGACATAGCATTATTGAAAGTAGTGGTGTTTTCTTGTTTATTTGACCGCTTTCAGCTGCAAAGTGCTGAATGCTCTCCAGTGTTGTTGGTGTTCCTTCAATCCATTCAACACTTTGCCTACATTGTGTATTCAGCCATTCTGTCATTGCTGGCCATGAGGACATGCCATTTACGTATGTTATAGTGTGTTGGATTCACGCTTGCTGCTTCCGTGTTTCTCTAGTGTACTCATTGAGCCCTCTTCCTTAGTGAATGTGTACGTGCTCATACGTAGCTACTGGACTATGTATGTATGTACAGTATGTGTGTGTGTATCTAAATATACGTATCTCAGGAGGGTTTTCCACGTGTAGCAGTAATATCTGTGAACTCCATCAGAGACATACGCATATGTTTCACAGGGATCCTTGTTTGTGGCGTGCGTTATGGGTGAGACGGGCTAGTTCACACTCCTACGTATGTACTTTTGTGTACCGCCCCACTGCAGATGAGAAGGGTGACGACTCAGATGCTGTCCTGAAAACACTGGAGGCGGTGATTGACAGTAAGCAGTGTCTGCATTGTGCTAATCTCTGCATGCCTGTATAATGCTTATTCGTATGTACGTATGTTACAGGTGTGTACATGTAGGTATGGTGTGAGGGTTGAGTATGGTGTATCTGAAAGCACCTCTAGGAATGGCTGTTTGCTTTGAATGATGTTATGTTTGCATTCAGTCACTTCCTTGGCAACCTTAAGCATGGCACTCACATTTGGAAGTTAAATGCATTGATGTCAGCCATTGTGGGCGAAACCCTAAATTTTGTGCCTATTATGGGGGGTGTCCAGGAAGTGCAGAATTGCAATTCATTTTGGCAGCCATTTTGGGGCATCCTGTAGTGTGTGGGTGCATTCCCATTAGCAGCTATGTACCATATGTACTCTAATTGTTCATCACAAAATTGTTGGACTACCTTCTAAATGACAACAATGAAGGGCGTATTCAATTCCTCGTTGTACCTTCTGATGTGCCACCATCTGGTACCTGGTATGGTGGGAATCTACGGCCTGAGCTGAATCACACAAGTCATAGTAGAAATCAGAGTGCCAATCACAAGTCAAGGCGTACTCACAGAATAATGTTGTATGTAAAGTGCTTAGGTTGTCTTTGTTGTTTCTTGCGATCTACGTACTTGATCGCTCAGTGTCGTCGGCCCTCCATTATATTTCACACCTAATATTTACGTAAACACCATTACACTCGAGACGAATTCTTCGTCGATTGCAGGTGCCCAACTTGACTTCCTTGTAGACATGATAACCACACACTGCTGTTTACACCGTCAACTTGAAGGCAGCCATTCTGTGAGCAGCACCCCTATATGAAATGGTCTCTAAAGTTTCGTCTCCTACTCCAACGACTTGTCCAAATATTCTAAATGTTCGCCACCCTCGGCCATCTTGTTCATTATACCTCTATGAGTATCACCACGAAACGTTTGCTGCACAAGGTGTGATAAAGATTAGAGTACATATGGTATGTATGTATGTATGTAAATAACCCACTGACACTCCCCTAATAAGCAGCGTGAGCGAATGGCTTCCCTGTCCTATGACTTGCCTGGTCCTTGTACGCATTAGCACCTGATGCCTCTCAGGTGTGGTGGTAGGGTCACCCGCCCTGGCCCCTCTTGCACACACTGCACACTGCAGCCAATCATGTGATGACTGTATTAGGAGGGCAGAGTGACTTGTGGCTTACAATGACAGGAGTTTGTAAACACTCAAAATGTCCTGACACTCGTGTACTGTAGGTTGGTGTGGCGAATATGCTGCTCAGAACTACCTACCTACCATCTTACAGTGATTATTCAATGTTCTGTAACAGTGACTCTGAGCCTTCATGACATCCGTTAGTGCAGTATTGGGGGGCAGTTTTCCCATGTACATACGTACGTACGTACATGGGAAAACTGCCCCCCAATACGTACATAAGTATGTGCATAAAGCCATCAAAATCACATGTGGCTGTACATTCCCACTACTACTGTGGCGACCATCAAAGCTACATACAAATCAGGAAAATAAACTGTATCCATTTCGTAAACAACTACATACATACGTACATATTACATACACGTACGTATGTAAGGTACTGTACATGTCAGTATTCACTCGTGTAAGCCCATGGAGAGTTTGCACTGCTAGTCCAATAGTGTGTGGCCAGTAATGGCATTGGGAGTGGCATTGGGCTCAGTAGTCAAATTCTTAATCTAGTTTGAACTGACCAATCAGATTGCAATACCACCATTCAAAGTGGCAGCCAGCAAGGATATTTTTCTCTGCGAAACTTGAGTGTTGCTGTGCGTTTGTGCGCTACATACGTACGTATGCACTCTGCAGGCAGTAGTGCTTTGATCAGGACATTCTGACAAAGTGCATCCTCCTTTCTTCCCCTCCCCTTCCTCCTTCTCTGTTAGATGAGTTCACTGACAAGGACACAAAGGAGACAGCAGGCAACGTGGCAGAGAGTGAAGGGAAGGAGACTGTAGACAACACATCCACGGACGACTCTGAATTGCCTTTCAATCCTTACCAGAGCGGACCGAAAGAGAATCATGTCGCTACTGAAGGTGAGGAAGTAGACCCTGCTGTATACGAACTTTAACCACTTCTAGCCATGCCTTGACAGGGAAAGGCCATTTCAGACCTTCAGTTCTGTCATTCTCTGCGCAGTCACTATTCTTATTCCGTATAATCAGTGCACTGTGCACTTACAGTGTACATACATAAATTAATTATGAATTATGAATTACATGTGTTCCTTCTTAAAGCATCAGGTTCAAAGGCTATGGTTGATGGAGAGGACACCGACACTGAAGAGGAAGAAACAGAGAATGACAATGCCAACTCAGACAGTGTCAGTGAAGAAGAGGACGAAGAAGCTTCAGTGCAGGAAGTCCTTGACTCGTTGGAGAACGAGTTTAACAAAATGGCTGACGACAACACAGTCAATATTCAATCCTTGCCAGATGAGACTGAGACAAACAGTAACGCTCTCAACACCGCTCCGTCACCAAATCCAGCCGGTGTGATTCTGGGAGTGGTTTTGGGTGGATGTGTCATGGTGCTAGTTGTCTCCACTGTCATGGCGATTGGGATGCGCAAGGGATGGGAGGCATTCAAGAAGCGCAAGTACAAGAAGATGGACTACCTCATCAACGGGATGTACTCTTAGGAGTTTCTAGCTACTGTCGTGTGGGTTTGCAGGGATGATGTGGTGGACTACCATGTAATCAGTCAGTGTGTACGTACCACTCGAATTATATTATTGACTTGCAGTCGATCCCTTGTATTCTGTACGGGTGGACAGATGTAAGTACGTACGTGTGTGCGAATGGCATGAGTATAACTGCACGAACAAGCATGAAGGCATGCAGGTGGTGAGCATCTCCCAAGTATTATACGTATGTATGTACACTTGAGATCACCTGTATGTACGTATGTATGTATGTAGACACTAACTATATACTTTGTTGCCTGGCCCAAGACTTGTCTCCAAAGACAAGTCCATGAATGAATGCACGGCAGCACATGTACATGCAGGGCAGATAGACCTTGAGCACCTCTGCTGCACATGCATGTGAGGTGCAGAGGACCTGTCCAGCTAGCCTACCTCACACAGTGTGTGGCCAACCAGTACTGCGTGTGTGGCCAACCAGTACCGCTAGAAATTAATCTATAAATCTATATATATATTTGAGAATGTTTGTTTGTTTGTTTGTTCGCAGTAAACGCAAAATCTACGGAACGGATTGACGCCAAACGCTCAGGAATTACAAAGAACTACCCGGAGAGTGTCCTCTGCGGTTTGAAATCTCCCGTCTTAGTGTTCTCGGGGAGATATGGTTACATTTCCGGTTTTTCCTTCGCGGCCGACCGCCATTTTTACTTATCTTCTTTCCACTTCCGGCTCTTGCTTAGACGCCTAACACAGAGCGCTTCGCAAACACAGCAAAACTACGGCACGAATTGGCGACAAACGCTCTGGAATTACAACTAACATCCCAGAAAGTGTCCTCCGCGGGTTGAAATCTCCCGCCTTAGGGTTCTCGTGGAGATATCGTGACAGTTCCGATTTTCCATTCTCGGCCGACAGCCATTTTTACTTTTCACCCTTCCACTTCCGGCTCTTGCTTAGACGCCTATATAACACAGGCTGGAACATAGTCTGACGTAGTCTCGTCCCCAGCCCACTTCCGGCCGCCATCTTGTCGAGGGCGCGGAAGATGGTCTGGGAAACTGAGCCCACATTCCTGGTCCGTGACGTTGCATTCTCAGAATCGAGAATACCAATCAGATTGCCTATCGGTCACGTGACTCCGTCCGCAGCAAAGCAGCGTTGCTGAATGGCATACTCCAGACCGAGAATAGAGTATGTAGAGAATAGATAATGTCGTCTGAGCTATCAACGTCTGACAACTGAACAACGCGAGGCTGTCATCCACTTCGTGAGCGGCGAAGACGTGTTAATTTCTCTCCCAACTGGCGCTGGAAAGTCCTGAATCGATGTTGCAAGACCTTAGTTAGAGGGAAGTGTTCAGGAGTGAGATATGCTAAAGGAATCACTAAAATCAGTCTGTGTTGTGGCATCTTGAGCTCGCTTATCTGGCAGGATACGATCGAGCGCGCGGTCGGCCATTATACCGTATCGCGTGATTATGACGTCACGGACCAGGAATGTGGGCTCAGTTTCCCAGACCATCTTCCGTGCCCTCGACAAGATGGCAGCCGGAAGTGGGCTGGGGACGAGACTAAGTCTGACGTAGCCCAGACCCCTTCCAGCCATTTTATGTCGCGCATAAAAATGGAGGCTGGAAGTGGGACTGGCTACGTCAGACTAGCTGGAACACACAGAGCGCTTTTGCAAAATGACGTCGACCGCGCACCACATCGCTACTGAATTGCAAGTGGACATGCATAGACAAGTTCAAGTACATGCAGGCACGCCTTGCAAGTTCAATCATTATATGCATGCATGCTTTGCACGTAATTACCCTGAAGCACTGTCACATTGTGGCCATGGGCATGACCTTACTTCAGTTGCGCAACTCTCTGTAATTAACAAAGCTGACATTAGAAGTGCTCTTGATAAAACACTGGCGTCAGAGCGCTTTCGCCGAAACTCTGTCGATGACGCGCCGTAGCAGAGAAGCCCGCCGAAGGCGGGCTTCACTGCTAGTAGCAAACTAAAGAGACGTCTACTCACATACCCACAGTACAAGCGTCTACTGCACAGCACCTTGCATGGGTCAACAAGCGCAGTGACTGAGTCATCACTGCATTATTTAGCATGGGTGAGTTCAACCCTCAAAATAAATAGAATTGCACAAGAACACTTTAATGTAGCTTGGCAGAGAAGTGAAGTCTTGCCAGGGCAATGTTGGCTCGCAAGCAGTTGATCTCCCAATACACACTTTGGTCTGCATTGACAGACAGACAGACAGACAGACAGACAGACAGGTGTGCGGACAAGTGTGTGAGCGAGTCCAGTGAGAGGTGAGGAGAGTGCACTAAGATGTACTTCACTGGAGAGCATGCATGCACATCAACACAGTGTGTGGTGCGTACTAGCTGTCAACTAACCATCCATCTTGATCAGACCCAGTTGACAGTGTCGCAGGAACATGTACAAGTCACACACTGATGCAACCTACGTACGTATGCACGCACGCAGAAACACACACAGGAAGGAGAAGATTTACATGCACAATCAACATGCTGTACGGCTTGCGTTAATTAAGCAACAAGCATGTGCTTTACAGCACACGACACACAGAGCAGGGGAGACACGGACAAGAGATCTACGTAGCTGTGTGTGTGCATGCACAAAACGTGTGTGGACATAGGCACTGACTACACACACTCCTTCAGGGTCCTCTCTTGATGGCTTTGCTGACGCAAACATTGACATACGTATACCCACACATCACATAATACGTATGTGCAGAAGGTCCATGTACTAAAGTGATCATGCATATGGATGTACGTACATATGTATATGTGCATGTATGTACTTACATATGTATATGTGCATGTATGTACTTACATATGTATATGTGCATGTATGTACTTACATATGTATATGTGCATGTATGTACTTACATATGTACATATGCATGTATGTACTTACATATGCATGTACGTACATACATAGTACATAGTGCATAGTGCATGCACAGTGAGTCGTACCCTATTCCTGCTAGCCTCTGAGACGTAGTACCACGGCTCATGCTCAGCCAACTTGAGTCTGTAGCTGCAAGGGCTGCTCGTAAAGGTCAAGGAACACTTTGAACTGCAAAAGGACAGGGCGAACACCCATGCACACACACACGACGTGTGAAGACACACACACACACACACACACACACACACACACACACACACACACACACACACACACACACACACACACACACACACACACACACACACACACACACACACACACACACACACACACACACACACACACACACACACACACACACACACACGAATACACATGTGCACACACCTCGTGCTGTCCACCTGGGAAGGGACCCTCTCCATGTAGAGGCAGTTGTCCTCAATGGCAGAGAGCACCCTCTGGGAGAGCTGAGAGTAGAAAGGCTCAGTCATGGGACTGCACCAACTATGAGCATGTGCTCATAGGC
Source organism: Aplysina aerophoba (assembly GCA_949841015.1). NCBI lineage: Eukaryota > Metazoa > Porifera > Demospongiae > Verongiida > Aplysinidae > Aplysina > Aplysina aerophoba. Next base: position 1,302,614 of record OX465039.1, read on the forward strand.
CACACACACACACAACACGTGTAGCACACATGCACACGCACACACACACACACACACACACACACACACACACACACACACACACACACACACACACACACACACACACACACACACACACACACACACACACACACACACACACACACACACACACACACACACACACACACACACACACACACACACACACACACACACACACACACACACACACACACACACACACACACACACACACACACACACACACACACACACACACACACACACACACACACATACCACCCCCTACTCACCTCCTTGTTCTCAAAGGTCAAACATGGCAAAATGTCCACCGACAGGAGCAGCTCCATAAAAGGATCGTCTCTCGACAGTGACTTCTTCAGCAGCCAGAGCTGAAGTGCTTTAAACTCAGTCCAGTTCTCCTGAACAGAGCAAGCACAACCAGCAGCTGCCATAGACTTGATTACTAGGTTTGTAGTGTCAATACACCTTGCACACAGCATGTAATCACTCAACTACTGTATTGAAAATCAAAAACCGCATCAGAGTCTGCTGGTTAATACAGTAGTGTGCACAATGTGAAATGTTGGACTCCTGAAACCAATGAACAGCATCCAGACATATTGCCACTATATCCCAACCACCTTAACCTCATTCACAGCAATCAGGAGACATCAAAGCACTAATTTCACCATCAATACGCCCCACGTATATAAAGGGCTTTCATTCAATTAACACATGAATACACTTTTCACGGACTGTCTTGCAATGGCTGCCCCCCCCCCTACAACTGCCCTGGCACACACTGAAATAGCCCACACAGAAGGAAAGGAAGAGGCCCAAAGGAGAGCTGCAAACACAGTACAACGAACAGTACAATACCCACTGAACCCAACATACGTACGTACACCCCATCACGCTGATGAACACACAGCACGCTGGGCTGGTCAGTCCATTACAAACACACTCGTTTGCCTAGTGGATGAACGACTGTGTTGCTAGGCAACACACACCCATGCACAGTGTTCTGCAGACTTGCCTCGCTGTACCACAGCTGAGGGCAGCTTGCTACGTCATCACTGACGGCTCCATCGAGCTGACCCACACCCCTGCTGCCAGTGGGGAGCTGACAGGCCCTTGAGAGACCTGTCTCCGACATGCCCGTCCCTCTGGTCTGAGAGGCAATCTTGAGGCCCCCTCTGCCGGCCGAGGCTGAGAAGGAGGGCAGCTTCCCCTCTGCTTCCAGGAGGGCCTTCAGTGCCTGCCCCTCCACTTCGAGGGCTGACATCTGGGGATCACAGAGGGGGGAGGGGAGGGGAGGTAAGGAGTGGATGGGGGGTGGCGAGGGAGGGGTGGGTAGAGGATGTGTGATGGGTGCCCATGAACGCTGGGAGTATGTTTGGAGGTGTTGATGTGCTGTAGGAGGCATGTATGTATGTACATTGGAAAGAGGTATGATGCAAGGGATGTAAGTTTATCAGATAGCACGGTAGTCTACTAACTCACAAGAACAAGTATTCTGAAATGAGCAATAGAGCAAGAAACCACTTTGAGAGTTTAGCCACTGTCTCAAGATATAAATTACAATTGTGTTTTATGATAGTACGTATGTTATGCAAGTAGCTAAGTACGTAATTCCAGACATACACACATTGAACGGTGAATGCATGGTCACAGGCTGCTATTGCATGGCGATTGAATGCACGTCCCTTGCATGACTTGGTACACTATTGTAAATTGTGCTGTCAAACACATTCGAGTGAAGTTGAGGCATGAAAGTGGGTGCACTGGACTTCAGACTGCTGTGCAGTAGCTTCAGTATGAATGTTAGAGTAACATTTAGCCTGAAGCAGTAGCCTAACTAGGCACATCAAATGTTGCCAGATGTAAGGATTGATGGTGAAGTATGTATCCAATGTGCCTTGAAGCTGACGAATGGTGACCTGGGTTGTTAGAATGTCATCGTACACCCCTCCTTGTTACTATACCTTTTCTACCGGTTGGTTTTTCCGTGCAGCTACTTGATAGGGGGCACCATCTCTACATCTCTGCTGGTTTTGGTGGAAACCATTTTTACTCCACTTTATTAGAGAGATGAGTAGAGGATTGTGGGAGATGTGTGTGACGCAGCTAGTACAGTACCTTTCCTTGTGTCTCTTGCAGCTGCTTCTCTACTCCCGCCCTTCTGGCGTGTGCCCCGTTGACCATCTTGTATGCCTCCTGGAACAGTGCAGCCGTCAGCTCTTCAATCTCGTTGTCCATCTGCTTCCGAAGCTGTTTGAGCCCTTCGTTCTCACTGCGGAGTTTTGACATCTCCTGCAAAAAGGGGCGCAAGGGAAAGACAACATTGTTTGGTACACACCCATCATCACACTAGTTCTAGTTTCAGCTCACACAAGAGTCTTGAACTAATGCATGTGCATATGAAGCAGTATATTGTGTCACTTGTTGCACACTAGCCAAACGATTAATACTTGTTCAGACGTTTCGGTAGCTGACTGCTACCTTCATCAGTGAACTGTCACTGATGAAGGTAGCAGTCAGCTACCGAAACGTCTGAACAAGTATTAATCTTCTGGCTAGTGTGCAACAAGTGACACATGGAAACTCTACCTAGCCACTCAGGTCTTTACAAAATCAGTATATTTACATACTTCATCTATTTGTCTGTCCCAAAGCAGAATTTTCAATAGATTGGAATAACCAAATTGAATTCCAATTAGCATTGATCGATTCGTTGCGCTAGCCAGAACACTGAAACAGTAATTCAGACGTTTCGGCAACCTACGGCTGCCTTCATCAGTGAATAATTGACACTTACAGGCACACATGTAAAAATACAAAAGGGCAGTCAGACGATGATGTGGTCACGTGAGGTATACGAGTACAGCAAGAAAGGAAACACGCGAGTTTAACCAAATACATAGCCTAAATAAACAAAAGGGAAAGGGGGGGTGGGGGGTGGGGGGGTGATAGAATTAACATGACAATAGGACACAAGCTAGTACAGCCTAATAAATAGCTTAATGAACTATCAATTAAAGGAAAAAGAAAAAAGATTAATAATAGTAATAACACCAATAATGGGGGGACGACAGAGGGATGTACGGTCAGTAGTGCAGCATAGAGTTCCAATTAGTTTGGTGTCGTTTCAGGTTAGCACTGTTGAAAAGAGTTATAGTTTGTTACCATGTAAACGACTGAGACTGTATGGTCAAAGCAATTTAGTTTTTAGTGATAGGTAGCTAACCAAAAACAACACTGTGTGTGTGTGTGTGTGTGTGTGTGTGTGTGTGTGTGTGTGTGTGTGTGTGTGTGTGTGTGTGTGACATCATCAAGATGGCGGAGCCCACGAGGTCGCTGGAGAAGACCAGCAATTCTTTCGCTTCGTTGGACCTCCGCTCGTCCGTACCACCCTACCACCACACACCCTGGGGACTCTCGAGATGGCAGTTGGATCGGATCGGTCTACTCTTACAGCCTCTAGTGGCTATGGTGGCCGGTCCACCTGGTGCGCCTTGACGGCCTGTTTTACGGCCATGGCGCCCAGCTGCCACTCACCCCAAGGTTTTCAGGCATGGG
>OX465039.1:1308901-1333901 GCA_949841015.1 Aplysina aerophoba
TGCTCAGTGACGAAGAGCACCAAGAGGTGCAGAAGCTAGCCAAGGAATTCAAGGTACGTCCGTTGGTCCGACCGTGCTTGTACTCAATTAATGACGTATGGGTAGTTGGTAGGTGGTGGAACCAGTCTGAACCAGTCACCTGTGTTATCTGCTCAGGTGACTGCTCACCTGGCTGGCCACCCCTTCTACCTCTGTCTCTCATCCACCCCTTTCCTTTCCACTCCTCTCCTCCCCTTCCTGCCATCCTCTCCCTTTGTCTCCATCCACCCCTTCCTCCCTCTTCCTCCACCCTCCCCACTCTCCCCACTCCTCCCTCTGTCCCTTCCCACCCCCTCCCTCCCCTTGCCTCCCCTTCCCTCGTCTTCCCTCCCCTCCCCACCCTTCCCCCTTGCCTCCCCTTGCCTCCCCTCTCCTCCCCTCCTCAGAATGGCCCTGGTAAGAAGCTCCAGTTCTACCTCTACCTCAAAACGTGGTGGGCCAACAACTACGTCACAGACTGGTGGGAGAAGTACATCTACCTCTATGGCAGGAACTCCATCATGATCAACAGCAACTACTTTGCCTGTGTGAGTCTCCCTCCCTCTCCCTCTCCTCTCCCTCCCTCTCTCTTCCTTCTCCTTCCACTTCATTCAATGGTCACTGCACAACTTGGAAGGGAGTTAACACAGAGGTGGATGTGAAGGCTAAGGGTCTTAGAGTGTGCTCCTGTGTCCTACACAAGTCCCAGCACATAGCACAGCTCAGCTTCAGCACAATGGGACGGGGGGGGGGGGGGGGGGGGAGTACACAGGTTGCAATCCACTAGATTATACGTACATACTAAGCAGTCCATGTGGATGTATGTATGTGTTGATAAGGTATACACATATGTATGTACATATGTAGTAAGTCCCTCGGCGATTGACTCAATGCATCGTACGTACGCACGTACGTACATGTGTGTTGGATTTGCTGCTCAGCTGTCAGTGCTCCTCACCTCCACACCCCTTCCTTCAGGATGCTGTTTCAAGGAAGACCAACAACCCTGCTGCTCGCGCAGGGGTGCTAATCTACTCCATTATGCTCCTCAAGAAGGAGATTGAGAGAGAACAGCTGAAACCAGTGAGACAGCACAGTGCAACTCCAGACACAGGCGAAAGCTGTTTGCAGTGACACACAAAATCCATTGCAGCTACGTACACACATTGTAGAGAGGGGATTGTGCACTCGACACACACACACTGTAGAGAAGGGATTGTACACTCGGGGAATTTGATCTAGTAGTGATTTATGCTGGTGTGTGTGTGTGTGTGTGAGTGCGTACATGTAATGTATCCAGTATTCTGTTGCTAGAGCCTTCTCCTCTGGCCATTCCTTTCGCTGCAGTTGATTGTGAGGGACACAGTTCCTCTCTGCTCAGCTCAGTATGAAAGGCTCTTTGGAACAACTCGCATCCCAGGGAAACCGTTAGGTGAGTTTGATGTACACACGTACATACTGGTGGACTGTTTGTGACCCATGCGTACATGTACGTACTTTACATGTACATTTGTGAGTATTTATGTATGTATTCAGGCATGTACGTTAATGTGTATGTACTTAACGTTTGTGACACTTCGTTCTTTGAATTGCACATACTGTATGTACATATGTACAATGTACACATACTGTATGTACGTTTTTTCTCTTTCACACGCACCTACGTACGTATATGCACGAACAACATACGTACGTACGTACATGCACACATATACTTACATGCCTGGCTCACTAGACTCCATCCATCATGTGTCTGGCTCAGCCAGTGACTACGTGGTGGTATATAAGAAAGGCGTCTACTACAAGGTGCCCTTCTCCTACCGACGCAGACCCTTGACGGCTGCAGAACTGCAGACGTAAGTCCACAAAGTAATCGAGCATGTGTGTACCCACTGGTTGGTGTCTGACTGTCTGTACAGGATGCCATTGATTTCTGAATCATTAATTCTGTCCTCCCACCTTCCAATTCCCACATTCTCCCCCCCCCCCCCTTTGTGTGCCCCCTCCCTTCACCAGACAAATCCAGTGGATCATTGACGATGATGCTGTCCCTGGCCCTGGAGAGGAGAAACTCCCGGCAATGACAGCTGAAAATAGGTACGTACGTACATATGTACGTACAGTGTACGCATGCTCCACACACACACAGGCTGCTGGCAGAGGTTAGCATGTTGCTGGACTACCAATATTTGGGTTGCGGTGGTAACTATCAGGTTGCCATGGTAATGGTTGGGTTGCTAAGACGCTGCATGCTTGTAGTATGCCAGAGTAGGCACCTCACCTGCTGTGAAGAGAAACAATTCATACATACTCATGTAGTAGTGGTTGACTGTGACATGAGTTCGTTGTCACACTACGTACAGTATGTATGTATGCATGTCTGTACATACGTACGTACATGTGTGCACCTAGACACAACCACTCTCCCCTCTCCCCTCATGTCCTCCACCTTCTTGTGCGCTACAGGAACACATGGGCCAATTTCTTTGACAAGCACTTCCGAACAGGTCTCAATGGACAAACAATGATGACCATTGTCAAGGTGGGTGGATGGGCACCCACTGCACTTTGTACACCTAGAGCTCACTGCAGTGCTCCTAGTATACAGCTACATACATACATACATACTGTACGTGGAAGTACAGTACGTAGGTATGGTCACGTGTGTGATTGATCTTGAGGGTATTCCTTTCAGATTCAGTGTAGTCCAAAACACCTATGTACCTACTCAGCATGTGTGGTGTATTGTTTGCTGTGGTAATGCACACAGTCTCCACTGTATTTCTTGAGCAGTTGTTGGAGTAGTGTGTTTACGTATGTACGTACACACAGTACACACGGTACATGTATGTACGTACGTATTAGATTAATATGTACCATTGAGCAATGAACCTCTAGTGTAAGCTACTGATGTCACACAGTTCAGAGAGTTGGGTTAGTGAGTGATACGTACGTAGCAGGACAACATCCTTGCCAATGTCTCCTGCTGTACATTACATATGTACGTATGTACATGTGTACAGGTATGTACATACTTGGCAATTTACAGTATTTGATGGTATCGTCCTGCCCTCTCTGTCTCCTCTCTCTCATGGCAGGCTGCTTCCTTCCTCATTGTCAGTGATGATGAGCCCGACCCTGGGGACCACTCAGAGGCCCTGACCCGGTACTGCACCTCTCTTCTCCACGGGAACGGCTACAGCCACTGGTTTGACAAGTCCCTCTCATTCACCTTCTTCAAGAACGGGAGTGTGAGTGGACTCACTCACAGCACCTCCCTCCCCGTTTGTGCACATGCACACACAAGCAACTCCTTGTACGCAGCCATCCGTACAGCAAATACGTATGCACACACATACATACTAATCAGTAGCACACAACATACACACACGCACACACACATCCCTACGTATGTCCCTCTCTTCAGATCGGTGTCAATGCTGAGCATTCTTGGGCCGACGCCCCTATCATTGGCTACCTGCTGGAGTATGGCTCAGCCATTGAGTGGGCGGACGGGACCTACGTAGATGGACAAGCCTCGGGCACCGTGGAAGCAGGGATACCCTCACCAACGCGGCTGCGGTGGGCCATTCCCCCTGAGGTAAATCGCAGTGCTCCATACTGCAGTGATACCTTCACACTACACCAGTAATTCCCTGACAGGACGCTTCGCCATCAGTTAGAATTCATGCTATAATGTTGTGGTAGAGGCTCATGGCTACGGCTTTAACTGTGAAACATTTCACGTAGTCCAGTAGGTTGCAATGGTACAACGTTTTGACCACGAAGTCTTCGTTAGGTACAAAACAGTTTTGTTTCTGACGAAGACTTTTGTGGTTGAAACGCTGTACTAGTGCAATGTACTGTGCTACGTGAAATGCTCAACACCACTACTGACATCATGCTATGTTGTTCCTCCTCCCCCTCCACCACACCAAATACATTTGTACCTACACTTGTAGGCTGTGGAGGTGATAGACCAGGCAGTGGTGAATGCCCAGGAGAGCATTGCGGACCTTGACCTCCAAGTGCTGGCCCACACCGCCTTTGGGAAGGGGGTCATGAAGAAGTTCAAGATCAGTCCTGACGCCTACATCCAGATGGCACTGCAGCTAGCGTACTACAGGGTGAGGTTGGGGCAGGGCGGGGTTGAAGGGGCAGGTGGGGAGGGGGGGAGGGGGGGGGGAGGCGAGTGAGGTGTATGTACGTACGTACGTACGTACAAGAATTGAAGACAGGACAAGAAAGTGGTTGCACTGTCTAAGTTGTGTAGGGGGATGGATGTTGGTAGCCCTAGTCTGTGGTTGCTAAGAACATTGACAGCAATCTGTGGGGAAGATAAGATGCATGGTTGACTGAATGGAGCTGTGTTTGTGGGCAACTGACTCTGACCACTGTCCGTCATGTACGTACTCTGACCACTGTCCGTCCGTCATGTACGTACTCTGACCACTGTCCGTCCGTCATGTACGTACTCTGACCACTGTCCGCCCGTCATGTACGTACTCTGACCACTGTCCGTCCGTCATGTACGTACTCTGACCACTGTCCGTCCGTCATGTACGTACTCTGACCACTGTCCGCCCGTCATGTACGTACTCTGACCACTGTCCGCCCGTCATGTACGTACTCTGACCACTGTCCGCCCGTCATGTACGTACTCTGACCACTGTCCGTCCGTCATGTACGTACTCTGACCACTGTCCGCCCGTCATGTACGTACTCTGACCACTGTCCGCCCGTCATGTACGTACTCTGACCACTGTCCGTCCGTCATGTACGTACGTAGGTACAGCTGTTTCACAATTTCTATACTGATTGCACACTGCACACTCGGCAGTCACTCATGCAGTCCCAGGAGTGGAATGACAGAGTCTCACGTGTCTTGTGTACTATGCTCCTTTAGAATTCACGTAAGACTGCTTGTCCAATACTGTAATCACACGAGTAAGCGACGACATGGTGTACTACATGCCGTGTGCACAGTAGGGAGTGTGTTAGCCTCCCTCCCAGGCCGTCCGGGAATGAGGCTAGGAGTATGTACATGTACGTATGTAGAAATAGTGAATCATCTGTACACACGTATCACTATGTATGTACAGCCACACCAAGCACGCATGTAATTGATTGATGTTGCCCTGGTGGAGGAATGTGCTTGACTGTTTGTGCATGCACCTCACAGGACGCTGGTAAGTTCTCCCTGACATACGAGGCATCCATGACACGCCTCTTTGTGGCCGGACGCACAGAGACGGTCCGCTCTTGCACTGTGGAGGCAGCAGCATTTGTCAAGGCAATGGAGGACCCCCACAGCACGGTCAGAGTGCACGCATGTTTGGGGCCTATGCTGGAGTGTGTGTGTAGTACTTGCACATACGTACACACGTACGTACCACCACTTTTGCATCACTTTTCAGTGTGAAATGCTATTCCATTATACCCTGTACTTATACACATTAGCACATACAGTATGTACATGCATACATGCATATAATTGTGTGTATGTACGTATGTGTGGTCTTGTGCAGAATAAGGAGAGGCTGGCTCTGTTGAGGACTGCCACTGACAACCACCAGACACTCTACATGGACGCCATGGTGGGCAAAGGTGTGTTGAGCTGTTGCTAACTGTGCGTGTGTGTGTTGTGTGTGTGTGTGTGTGTGTGTGTGCGTGTTCGTGCGTGCGTGTTGTGTGTGTGTGTCTGTGTGTGTGTGCGTGTGTGCGTGTGTGTGTGTGTGTATGCATGTGTGTAAGTGCTTACTGCACACATATGTACATACGTACATAGTTGCGTCTACCTCTGAGAAGGTACACGTATGCTATGTACGTATGTATGCTCTTTAAGTTATGACATTGATGACTGGGTGCTACATATACCCTTTTCACATACCTGTATGCAGCCCGTATACCTTGCCTATTCTTCCACTTCCCTCTCTCCCTATCTCCTCTCCTTCACTTACATTAGGTGTTGATCGGCACTTATTCTGCCTCTATGTTCTCTCCCGCTATTTGGAGGTGGAGTCTCCTTTCCTCAACAAGGTGCATGGGCACCTCTGCCAGTGGCACCACGCAACATGGCACCGTGCATGTCCTTGTGCATAGTACAGACAGTATTGTGTTGCTAGAACACATACGTATCTTATGTCAGCATAGGCAGTTCTCTGGTATGGTGTGGTCTGTTTGTATGTACATTTCACGTGTCACCGTATGTCACTCTACTGCGTGTGTGTAGGTCTTGAGTGAGCCGTGGAGGCTGTCCACCAGCCAGGTACGTATGTTTGTACAGTGTGGCAAGTGTGTGTACTGTACAGTGTGTAGTGGTAGAGTTTATGCTTGATGCACTCCCATGAGCCCTTCTCTCCTAAACTCTTCCCACCTTCCTACCCTAACCTTCACCTCCCTTTCACTGTTACCTCCCACTTCCCATTCACACCTTTTCTCAGCACCTCACTCTTCCACTAACTTCCCTCTCACCCTCACTTGCCACTTTCCTCGCACTCTTACCTCTTATCCCCACCTCCCTATCACCCCCTCACACCGTTACCTCCCACCTCCCTCTCACACTGTCACCTCCCACCTCCCTATCACACCGTCACCTCCCACCTCCCTATCACCCTCTCACCTCCCACCTCCCTATCACCCCCTCACACCGTCACCTCCCACCTCCCTATCACCCTCTCACCTCCCACCTCCCTATCACCCCCTCACACCGTCACCTCCCACCTCCCTATCACCCCCTCACACCGTCATCTCCCACCTCCCTATCACCCCCTCACACCGTCACCTCCCACCTCCCTATCACCCCCTCACACCGTCACCTCCCACCTCCCTATCACCCTCTCACACCGTCACCTCCCACCTCCCTATCACCCCCTCACACCGTCACCTCCCACCTCCCTATCACCCTCTCACACCGTCACCTCTCACCTCTCCCCCTAACTACAGACCCCCACACAGCAGACAGGTCGACTCGACTACAATGCTGAGCCATGGCGGATGTCCTGTGGAGGAGGCTTTGGCCCTGTTGCACGGGACGGCTATGGTGTCTCCTACATATTCCCAGGGGACAACATCCTCTACTTCCACATCACAAGCTTCAAGAGCTCCCCAGTCACTGTGAGTAAGGCCACCACATCTTCGCATCCTCTTGTCTGTAGTAGTCCCTGATAGTGCAGCTAACAGTGATCACTCACTCATCCATTCTGTTTCGAACTTCACCTCTGTCTGCACATGATTTGCTGTAGGACTCGCATCGCTTTGCTGAGCGAATTGCCAAGAGCCTGGCTGACCTGAAAGTTCTCTGCGAATTGCAGTGACCAGCTGACCAGCCACCACTTGGGACACACTAATGGCTAATTGTACATCTTAACATCACCTGGAGTTCCTTATCTCACACAGTCTCCACCTCTCACTGTACGTACACTGGCTTGTAGTGACAATGTGTACAGCTTGTCTGATCATTTGCACTGTGTACAGCAGCCAATCAATTTGCACTATTTATTATGCACTCACAAACAAACAGTGCTGCATCCTTGGTTGGTTACTTGATTTAATTAAAGCTTCTTTATGTACAGACAGTATTTTATTCTAGTTATGTGGTGACCTTTCTGCTCGGATGCATATAACTTGATCTCAAGCTGTACTTGTAGTAAGGCTATACATGTACAGATTATATTGCCATACATATAGCATATAGACCATTCATACCTATGTAGCCGATGCTATAATTATATATTTCTGTAACATTTTAGTATTAATTTTAGTCCACAAACAATATATTGAATGATTTGTACACAATGACTGCACACACACACAGGACATATATAATTATACACACAACCAAAATCATGCAAGAAATTAAAACATCCACACCAACCATTGGCATTTGTACATTACATAACTGAAAATTCTGTCCATTGTTTGACAAAGACCAACGGACCGGCGATCCTCCAATTACAGGTTTTGCAACAATGAGAGACGGCTGACCTTCAAATAGCGCTCCTTTTCGTACTTTAATTTTGTGTATTTCAGTGTTGGATGCCGATGTACAGTGCATGTTGCAGCCCTCACTTGTACCACTGCTTCTTGAAGACTGTCCTCGCTGTAGCTACTGTAGGCGGCCATAGCGGGAGACCACACCGTCTCTGAGGTCCCAAGGAGGGAGCGCGAGAGGTAGAGTGCAGCGGCAGCCCGGTGTGATGGGTCCAGGGAGGAGGCAGCAGCAACGTGTAGGGCACACTCCAGGATGTACTTTGCAAGGTTGTGCTCACGCACATCTGCGTCGCCCACTTTTGAATACCTTCTCAAGAAGCGAAGTGATATTGGCTTTCCAAGGTGGTACTCCATTGCTTTCAAAATCATTTGTTCCATCTCTCGTATGTCCTCCTTCTGAAAGGTGTTGTCTGTCATGTGTGCAAACTCCGTCACCGATGGTGGATAAATCTCTTCGTACTTTGCTGCCACCCACATGCAGGTGGTGCCCACCAACTGGAGTTGCTTCCGAGCAACCGGGACCTTCTGAAGGTAGCGATCAAGGAGCTCCACAGCGAGGAAGATGGTCTCCTGCAACAGGTGGAAGTGACTGCCGACCCCAACCAACCAGTCAACTAGTATCTGGCGGTAGCGCTCCATCCCTGCGTTCTGCAGGGCTAGGAAGTTACTGCTGATGACATAACAGGGGCGCTTCTCCAACGACAGTAGGTACCTGCAGGGCGAGCCAGGCAGGATTCGAATTGCGTGTGTGTGTGTGTCCACATGTATTACATATAAAACTGCGTCAATCCTTTAGATCTCCACTATTACTGATATGCGACAGATGCTAGATTACAATACAGTGAGCGAACTTACTGGTATATTTCCTTGACATACTCGGCGCAGAGCTGAGGGTTGTTAATGTCGGGTAGGTCCACGTCAAAGAACGGTCCGTCTGCGAATGCAGCCTCGTCCCCCTCCTCCAACTCCACCACCTGGGGGAGCTGTACCTGCGGCTGGACGACCGCCACGGGACGCGCCTCCGCTACAGCAGGGACGGCCTCAGTCACTCCGTTCACTCTCACTGCCAACGCTTTCTTGCATCCCAGGATCTTCATCGACTTCGTTAGAATGTTCCTCGACGCCGGACGCGGTATTTTGTTGCTCTCAGCCTCCTTGTTGCTCAACCCAGTCTTGTCGCACCCGCGCCCTTTGTTGCTGTGTTTCTTGTCGTTCACCGCCCCAATCGCAGCAGCGTTTCTCCTGTTCATCGTCGTTGAAATCGTGAGCTGATCGCTTTGTAGCTTTCTCAGAATCAGACGATTGCAAATCTCGCTTGGACGAACAGCACGTTTGCAGCTTTTATGGAGCGCGGCGCTGGTATTATTTCCGTTCCAAATTCATGGTTTTGAAATTGCAAGTGGAGTACGGATTGATTTGCTCCGTCATTTTCGGGTAGGAGGTTTTTCTGGCAAGTAGTTTTGTGACGAAACTGAAGAGAGGTTAGTTCGAAGGTGCTAGCAAGGGACACTAGAGTATTAGGTAGCAGTTTGTTGAAGGCAGTGGCAATCTTGTTTGAGGCAGAGACATCTTCGCAAGGGCAGGGTCATGTGACCAAGTTTATCAAAAAGATCCCATTGATTATAATAATAGAGATCAAAGATCCCTTGATTAATAATAGCTTCAACGCGTTTGATCGTCTTGGGTTGTCATTCTTTGTTGTCATGTTGTCGTTTCTGTCTGTGTATGGTGCATGCAAGGGTTATGTGTGATGCATGTATGTGCGTGCATACGTACGTAAGTACTTTATAGTGTGTGGTGTGTGCGTGTGTAGATATGTTTGGACGCAAGAACAAAGGCAAGGATAAGGACAGTGGGCGTGACCGGGGAAAGGGGGGTGGATCTGGAGGCAACATGGCTGCCATGTTGGGACTCGGAGGGCTGGATGAGTTTGACGTGGACGATGCCGCCTTAGAGGCGGAGCTTCTTGAGCTGGAGGGAAAACCCCATGGTAGGTGCCCACTATGTGAAGTGCAAGTCAGTGTGCAGGAGCCCCTTGACCTGAAGCTGTTGTTGGCCGAGCAAGGCACAGCGTTGTGATTGTGTGATTGTGACTACACACAGTTTCCTTCTTGTGTCTAGTATAATAGTGTGTATTATTCACATTCAGCATATTCCTACATATAACTGTGTAATATGTAAAGTCCATTTATTTGATAACTGTTTTGCTCTGTGAGGATTGTACCTGTTCTTGTGAGATTAGAAAAGTGGAATTTGAGGAAGCATTGTGCAGTCTTACTACAGAGTGGGAAAGCACTGATTCTCTTTAATGTATTCTCTCATCTCATGATGCCATCAACTCCTCATTTTCCTTGTCTGCGTAGGCTCGTCAATGTGATGTGTGTGCGTAATTCATTAAACCCCAGTTTGTTAGCTGTATAGTGTATACTGTCAACCTATCAGTTAAACTGCTTACATTTACTGTGCAAACGGCTCTCAATGTGTTATCACTGTCTTCCCTTAGGCGGGGGGAAGAAACGCTCCAAGGAAGGGGGGAAGAAAAAGATGACAATGGAGGAGATTCAGAAACTGGCGGCGGATAGCACAAGGGACATAGACTTGGATGCAGATGTAGATGATGATGATTGGGACGAAGAGGATCTCTTGGCCGAGTTGGAGGGAGCAGAAGAGGAAACAGAGAATGGTGTGTTGTGTTGTGTGTGATGGTGGTGTGTGTGGTGGTGGTGGTGGTGTGTGTGTGTGTGTGTGTGTGTGTGTGTGTGTGTGTGTGTGTGTGTGTGTGTGTGTGTGTGTGTGTGTGCGTGTGCACTGTCTATTTTTCTGTTGTGAAATTCAAGGAAGGACAGGTCTGTGACAGGTTTTGAGTGTGGGCCAACATGGTCAAAACCTGTCGTGTATGCTGTTTTGGTGTGTTTATAAAAATGTCAGTTTTGTGTTGTAGACAAAAAGGCCTTCACTGACAGTCAGTGACCAACAGAGTTCATGGCTGTTGATCATTCACTATGGCAACCATCACCATGGCAATTGTGCATTGTTTGCCGTGATCACTGAATGGTTTGGAATTGATTCAGTGTCTTTGCTCATTAAGTGATATATAATTATCTCCCCATCATTACTGCAGAGTCACACATGAGCCAGGCTCCCAATCCACCTGTTGCACAACCACGCCAACAACCTGTTGTGCAACCCAAACCACCTGTTGCACAACCACGCCAACAACCTGTTGTGCAACCCAAGCCACATGTTGCACAACCCCACCAACAACCTGTTGTGCAACCCAAGCCACCTGTTGCACAATTCAGCCAACAACCTGTTGTGCAACCCAAGCCACCTGTTGTACAATCCCAGCAACCTGTTGCACCATCCCGCGCACCTCCACCTACTGTGCCAAAACCCAACCCGGCAGCCTCTCCCCCTTCTTCAACAGCCCCTCCCTTAACTGAAAAGGACACTATCCGGGCAGTATTGAAAGAACGCTATGCACAATACCTCGAGGTGCGTGTGTGTGTGTGTGTGTGTGTGTGTGTGTGTGTGTGTGTGTGTGTGTGTGTGTGTGTGTGTGTGTGTGTGTGTGTGTGTGTGTGTGTGTGTGTGTGTGTGTGTGTGTGCGTATCTCTGTGTGTCAACGGAGTAGGTATGTATTAGTTCCTTCAATTCGTGCATCCTCTTCCTCCAGGTGAGCAAGAAAGCCAAGGCAGCTGGCAACGAGACAGTATACAAGAAGAATGGTGTAATGGCTGCTAAGTTTCTCAAGGTGATCAAGGGCTTTGATGATGGTGCGCCGGTGGACTTGAGCCAGATGCCCCCTCCCCCTCCCGGATACATGTCAAGCCACCGTCTGGATGCTACCATGGTAACACACACACACACACACACACACACACACACACACACACACACACACACACACACACACACACACACACACACACACACACACACACACACACACACACACACACACACACACACACACACACAGGCATTTTCACTGTGATGCTGAAAGTCACATGTTGTATGTACCTGGCATTTGCTTCCAACAGATTCAGAACTTCACTGCCTCATCGCAGCAGCAGGAGTCCCAGTCTGAGTCACACTCCCAAACCAGTGGTCCGGAAAAATCAGTCTCAGGACCATCACCATCTGAGGAGGACAGCGAGAGTAGTGTGGATCCCACCATTCCCATTCCAAAATCACCCCAAGAAGCACTGGAACAGAGACTGAGTAAGTACAAGTCAGGTGTTGAGAGTGCACAGAAGGAGGGCAACAGTGGCAAGGCAAGAAGGATGGGCCGAATTGTCAAGCAGTACGAAGACGCACTGAAAGCACTGAAGGCTGGTAAAACTGTTGACTTTTCTGAACTTCCTGCTCCTCCTGGTTACCCGCCCATCCCAGTAGGCGGGGCTGCCTCTAAGCCACACCCCCTACCAGTTCCAGTACAGGAGTCGGCTGCTGCTATGGTGGCTGCAAAACCAAAGGAACCTGTTGCTGTGGCTACAGCTCAGGGGCATAGCAACAGTGGCCCAGCAGAGGTATGTGTGCTACATGTGCTTGGTGTGTACAGGTGAGTGTAAGTCTTGTTTTGACCTTCTCCCTAAATGTGTCTCCCTCTCTCTCTCTCTCTCTTTCTCTCTCTCGTGTGTGTGTGTGTGTGTGTGTGTGTGTGTGTGTTGTGTGTGTGTGTGTGTGTGTGTGTGTGTGTGTGTGTGTGTGTGTGTGTGTGTGTGTGTGTGTGTGTGTGTGTGTGTGTGTGTGTGTGTGTGTGTGTGTGTGTGTGTGTGTGTGTGTGTGTGTGTGTGTGTGTGTGTGTGTGTGTGTGTGTGTGTGTGTGTGTGTGTGTGTGTGTGTGTGTGTGTGTGTGTGTGTGTGTGTGTGTGTGTGTGTGTGTGTGTGTGTGTGTGTGTGTGTGTGTGTGTGTGTGTGTGTGTACATGTAGGAGGAAGCTGAGGTTGACCCCAGTGTCCCCCAGCCAAAAACTCCTCTTGAGGCCCTTCATCAGAGACTGGATAAATACAAAGCTGGTGTAGAGAGCGCCAAAGCAGAAGACAATGGAAGCAAGGCACGGAGAATGGGAAGAATTGTTAAACAGTACGAAGACGCTATCAAAACTGTCAAGGCTGGCAAGTCTGTCGACTTCTCAGAGCTGCCAACTCCCCCAGGTTTCCCACCCATCCCAGTGGGCGGGGCAGCACATCCTGCAAAGACAGCACCCAGTGGAGTACTTCCAGTAAGATTTTGACGGGTCTGTAGTCCAGCTTAAAGGGTAATATTTGTCCAGAGATACATATGTATGCTTAATGTGGGGCTCACTACTACGCACTGAGAATATCAAGTGGGGTCACTTATAGAGCTAGCGGCATAGCACGGTCAATCAAATCAGGATATTTCGGCCATGTAGGCCTGTGTTAGCTGAAAAAAAAGTCGCAGAATCGTCTTGATCTGATTGTTTGTGCTACGTTGCTTGCTCTATAAGTGACCCCACTTGATATTCTCAGTGCGTAGTAGTGAGCCCCACATTAAGCATACATATGTATCTCTGGACAAATTTTACACTTGTGACCCCATTTTATGTGTATGCTTGTAGTTTGTGTGTGTCTGTGTGCTGCGTGTACGTATGTGTGTGGACTTGTGCTGTACTCAAGCCAGTAGCTATCCGCTAATGTCGTCATACTACGCTACGCTCTCCCTTTGTCTCCACCCACTGTCCCCTCAAGCCCCCTAAAGTTACCCGCAACGCTCAGCAGCAACTTGCCCTGCTGCAGCAGCGCTGTTCAGAGTACACTTCAGCTGCAATCAGGCACCGAGATGCTGGAGAGCGTGACGAAGCGCTCAGGCTCTTGAAGTACGTGAAGGACCTGCAGGCCTACATTGACCTCTCCAAGCAAGGGATGCCGGTGGACGAAACTGCTATTCCTCCTCCACTTCACGAAGGAGCGGGCGGCGGTAGTGCTCCACAGAGGTTGCCTGCCCCCTCCAAGCCTGTCAAAGCCAGTGACGGAGATGATGACACATTTGAACTGATTGAGGATCAGATCCAAAAGCAGATTGACTTCTGCGAAGAGAATGCAAATGTGTATGAAAAGTCGGGAAATCGTCCCGGCGCATCTCGCTTTCGAAACATGGCCGAAGATTGCAAGCAGGAATTGCTTGCCATAAAAGGAATTCACGGCCAAGGCTTAGCCCCACCTCGCTTCACCGTGGAGATGCGTACTGTCAACCTCTTGCATGGCTTCCCCGACCTGGGCTCTTCGGAGTGTGAGGTGGAGGTGATACGGTTGGCAGATGCCCCCAAGGACCACACCATTTACGTTGAGGTTGAGTTCCCCTACCCAAGTGATGACGCACAAAAAGATCAGACACAGAAAACAAAGGAGGAGGTGGGTGTGTGGGTGTGTGTGGGTGTGGGTGTGGGGTGTGGGGTGTGGGTGTAGGGTGTGGGGGACACACATTCACATGCATACGTACATGTGTGGCATCTCCATGTTCGTTCGTATGTAGCAAACATACGAACACTCGGAGTACAAACACGTGAGCTGTGTGTGCTCATGCAAACGCAGGTGAATCCTCAGTTGAACAGCTCACACAAGTTCTCCATTGACCGCAAGCACAAGAGAGCCATGGTGAGGGCCCTCACTCGTGGAGTGAAACTCACACTTTGGCAGCACAAGGCAATGTGGAAGGACACTGCGCTCGGCACTGCTACACTTAAATGCGAAGATCTGGAGACTAAGGCAGAGGTGTGTGATTGCGGGTGGGTGTACGTACGTATGTACGTATGTGAATATCATGAATTGGCACTCCCCTAATGTTCTCCTCTGTAGGTCCGCGGCATTGTTAACTTCTATGATGGCCGCAAGGAGATGACCCATAAGGTTGAGGTTGCTGTTCGCTTGAGAGAGCCTCTTAATGGACCTGACGTGGAAGAGAAACAGATCAAGTGGTGAGCGAAAGCCCCAAGTTTGTTATTCATTTTTGAGCAAGCATTGTATTGTATCTCATATGCACACATGGTCCATGTTATGTACACATGCGCATGCATGACACACACACACACACACACACACACACACACACACACACACACACACACACACACACACACACACACACACACACACACACACACACACACACACACACACACACACACACAACACACACACACACAGTTAGCAACAGCTCAACACACCTTTGCCCACCATGGCGTCCATGTAGAGTGTCTGGTGGTTGTCAGTGGCAGTCCTCAACAGAGCCAGCCTCTCCTTATTCTGCACAAGACCACACATACGTACATACGTACACACACATGTACATACACACATGTACACACGCATCCCACATGTACATAAATATGTGCCACCCACACAAACACACCTTGAGCTCATTTGCCTACCTGCTCTGCACTGCATGGTTCTCGCCTCCCTCCCAACAGGCTGGTATTCAGTGACCAGATTGTGAAGAAGTCCTCGGTGGCAATGCCCAAGGCCCAAGCGCCAAAGGACAGGTCAGCAGCCTCAGGAGGGCCTTCACAAACTGCACTGGCTGGTGAGTGATCCAAGGAGGAAGTGAGGAAAGACATCTGACTTTTTATGACTGACCCTTGCCTCTGCTGGCATGACTCCACATGGTCACATAGAGTGTTCAGTAGTACATACGCATGTACGTACGTACGTACGTACGTATGTATCTTGTAGCAGAACTTGTGTCCATTTGCAATTGTGTGTGGAGTCAATCAGCTGTGAAATGTTGTTGGAGTGTCTCATAACCTGACTCTGTATTCTTACCTATCTCCTTTCTCCCCTCCTCCCCTTCTCTGTCTGTTGTGCCTCACCCTTCCTTTTCTCCTCTTGTTCTTCCCTCTTAATTCTTTCAATCAAGGTCCTGTCAAACTCGAGGAAACCTTCAGCATCGCTACCCTCAGACTGGAGCACCAGTTGGCACAGGGTAACCCTGAGCTGCAAGACCAGATTAAGAAGAAGCTACAAGCTGTTCAACAGAAGCTGCAAACGGATCGTACATTTGCGCCAAATTACAAGAAGGCGGTGGAGGCTTCGGTGGCCAAGGAGACCAAACTGTACCAACAATACTCCAAGGCCGGGCGGCAGAAGGAGGCAAAGGTTCTGATGGAGAGGGTCAAAACAATGCAGGTAGAACTTAAAAAGTTGTAGTGTTTTACAAGCAGCATTTGCAGATGTGGTACAGAAGTACATACATACGTAGGTACGTATACTGAATACAAGATACGTAGCTGAGTAAGTGTATGTATATATGTACAGTATGTGCGTGTGTACATAAAGGTATTTTAGTAATGACTATAGTTTGCAGCTGGACAGATTGGTGTATTGTCCTTCATGGTGATCCTAATTCATGGGTGCATACATACTGTGCGTACATTTGTGCACACTTCTATAGCTACGTACGACCACCAACCCATAGTTTCCGTATGTGCACTGCAAGTATATAAACCATGAACTTGCTGAAACCAGTAGAACAGTGCTAACCTTAGTCTTTCACTCAGCTTGCCCATCCCGTGGCCCTCAGAAGACTAAGTGTTGGGCTTGAGCAATATGGCAGTCATGTTACTTGAGACTTGTGCTACATACGTACGTAAAACTGTTAAGTCAGGAGCAGCAGAAGTTAACCCACCCAGTTTTTACCTGTTGTGAAAATGCTCCCCCAGCATGTAGGATGAAGCTGGGGTTCACCCCAACATTCTCCAGTCAAAACCTTCTCTATGACTGTAGTGTGGTGATTGATCACATGAGGAGTGCCCAAAGGACATACATATACACATATACACATATATACATATCTGTATAATGCCGAGGGTTTACAGCTGGCAAATTTGGTCTTCCTCGGCTGGGAAGTCCATGCATGCGTAGTTATGTGCTTCAGCTTGTGGTACAGTAGATGCACAGGTGTACAGTGTGTCCACTTGAAGAATGTGCATCTAAGGACAGCCAATGGCTAGTGTTAAAAGTGGATGAGTGCTCCAGTGTTAAAGGACATACGTATGTACACACACTTCATTGCGTTTCATTCTCTATGATATGACATATAATATGATAGTGTTCACCAATATGGAGCCAGATGCTTGTCCTGCACACTGCAGGAACTCATTATACATGTATGAATAGTGATGCACTCATGCGTGTATGGAGGGAAAAAGAAGGATATAGGAAATTTGGTGCTCCGAATAATTGTAGACAACATTTCCTGTACTTGGGGTTACAGCTGAATGCACTCAGTAGCTCAAGTGTATACAGCTGAATACACATATGGATTGTCTTATACCATTAATGGTGTTACTGTACTGTTAGTTGAATGACGTGCACACTTGTATGCACCTATAAGTGCAAGAAGAACCAGCTGCCAGGCAGACTTCCTTGCTACAGATACGTACCTATACGCGGTGCTACCATGCTGTGCTCCCTCTGGTTGGCCCTCTGCGTCGTCTTCGTTGCAAGCGGTGTGACAACTGCAAAGGATTGCCGTGAAACTGCAAGTGTAATGAAAAGTGCTGAGCTAGAAGAGAATGCTGAAATGGGTGGTCACGTCTGGATTCACGTCTTTGGACTCAAGAAGCCTTTGACCAAAGATGCAAAGAACCAACAAAAGGTTGGAAAAACAATGTTTAAATCAGAAAAAGATTATTATTTGGCTTGGAGTTCCTTTGTTGATCCTAAATTCGAGACAACAGCAAAATTGTCTAAGTGTGGAGGGAAAGCTGGTGGATTAAAGGACTGTATTCCTGCCGCAACTCTTGGGATATCTGAGGCCTTTGTGTGCAAGGAGATTGACGATAAGACTGGACTCTGCAGCGCTGCTGAGCCTGTTAAGACGGAGAAGTTGATGATTGGGTTCTGGTATGCCCATTCGAAAGGAAAGTGGATCCTTATGACTGCCTATCCATCTACCCACCCACAGTGTTATTAGTAGTGTGGTGTAGGTTAATTGGCCAGTGTGATTTGCCATAGGAATAGAAGTTTGAAGTTGAAATATAGTGGTACTTATTCTGTAACTCGTTAAGACTGACATGTATAATTTTATACATAGGTGCATCTAGGAGTGGAAGAGGCTTATGTATAGCTACCTAGCTACATGTTGTTGCATGCTGTAGCTTCCCTCGCCTCTCAGTTAGCTATAGTTGTAGTCTGTTTACATGTATTGCTGTAGTTGGTAGTACATTGACTGGTTGATTGAACTGTCTGTGTGAGCGAAATGTACAGGTTCCTTCGCCTATAGGTATGGTATGTATGTATGTATGTACGTATGTATGGGTTCGAGTCATATCTGTCGAGGACCAGGTTGGACCATCTGGGAAGAAACTAATAAACTAAACTCATCCAAGTATGTATGTATGTATGTGTGTATGTATGTATGTATGTATGCATGTATGTATGTATGTATGTATGTATGTATGTATGTATGTATGTACGTACGTATGTATGCATGCATGCATGTATGTGCCTAGGTATGTATGTATAATATGTACTATTGCACACAAAGGATATATGTGATTGCATGTGTAAGCTACTACTACAGCAAATGGATGAGATTGCTAGTATTATAATTATATTTTATTAACCCTCGGCACGCATGCACCGCAGGGTAGCAGTAGTTGTATGTGTGTGTGTGTGCCCGAACAGTAACGAATTGGCCAGGAAGACCTACGGACCGCCTCAGCGCTGCAATTGCTTGATTTCAAACGTGTTTTTTTTCGTAAAAACAGCCTTTTCGCGAAGATACAGAATTCGAGTGGCAGTCGTATTGGCCGGCCATTTTGCTTGCTCTCGCAGGCACCCAAGTGTATATATATGCACTATATTAATATGACGTTGCTTGCGACCACGTGGTGTTTTTATTACGGGCTTTGCCATTGTGTTTGGCGTGACGCTCTATATAGTGCACATGCGTATCTTCATCACTGGACGTTGACCTCGACTGCGTGCAATTGTTCGCCTGAAGGAAGGTATGATCCTATATTACTTGTAAATAACATAAGATTGGGATACTGAAACTTTCTATAATATAGCTATAGCTTCTTGCGCCGAGGGTGCCTAGTTCTTTATTATAGCTATAATTAATTATTAATCAAAATTTACATTATATGTTAATACTTATATAGTATTGTATGCTTCTTGTTCCTTGGACAATATATTTTCTTCGTTAATGTTCAGCTAGTTGTGTGCCATGCATGTGTATACGTAGCTAGTGCATAATTATACAATTGTACACAGGCTGAGCACATTTCAGTCAGGCACACACAAACACAATGGCTATAATAAAATAATCTTATAATTTTATGTATACTGTAGTGCATGTTTCTATACTAACAACAGCTCACTAGGTATACTGCATGTGTGGTATGATTGTGTTATAATGCAGTTATTATATAGCTAAGGTGCATTTGAATTCTGCAAGCTTCTAGTTGACAAAAAGTGATATATAGCAGCTAGAAATCCACCAACAGCTTGGCAGGACTGGATGCTCATGCTTGTCCCCTTCTAGCTAGCTACCACCAGCTGTGCAAGATGGTGCACTCCAAGAAGTATAGCTAGCTGCTAGGCTAGTGGTCACATGCAGCAAAGGATTAGATGTGTGTGCAGCTTGTATGTGCTTGTACTGTGTAGTTTTGAACTTGTTTTCCCACACATGCAGTGATGTTCAGTGATATTCTTGCAGTTAATATTAAAGGTAATCCACCCCTAGAATCCAATCACCAATATTCCATTTTGTTGCCTCCGTGGGTTGCCCCGCCCCATGGGGGCGGGATTTGATCAAATGGCGGCCAAGTCACGTCCAGAGCAAGATAAGTCAACCTCCGAAGTGATTGAGTGTTGTGAAGGGATTAAAAATAAGCTTTTGGGCACGGACATTTGTCCCCCAAATGTCCCCCAGCCAAAAACTCCTCTTGAGGCCCTTCATCAGAGACTGGACAAATACAGAGCTGGTCTAGAGAGTGCCAAAGCAGAAGACAATGGAAGCAAGGCACGGCGAATGGGAAGAATTGTGAAATGGTACGAAGACGCTATCAAAACGGTCAAGGCTGGCAAGCCTGTCAACTTCTCAGAGCTGCCAACTCCCCCAGGCTTCCCGCCCATCCCAGTGGGCGGGGCAGCACATCCCTCAAGGACAGCACCCAACGGAGTACCTCCAGTAAGATTTGGGCGCATCTAGCTAGAATAGTTGTAAGAATACAGACCTTTTTGAGTTGGTTGCCCTTACCGGCGCGGATTTACGTGATTCCAGTTCCCAGTGGCGGCATAGATATAATACTATGGTGGCGGTCGCCGGTAACCGTATGGACAACCAACTCGAAAAGGTCTGTATATTGAAGTGTATACACCTTATGTGCGCGCGTGTGTAGTAGCTGTATACGTAAGATCAGCTATGTAGCCGAGTACGTAGCTTCTCTCTACATCTCTGCTTCAATCTATTTTTTAAAGCCTCCCAAAGTGACCAGCAATGAGAAACAGTTCAAGCAAGAACTAAAGGAGTTAAGCCACCAGGTGATTGATCTTTGCGAAGACATTGCAAGGATGCTCGATCATGACCCCCAGCCAAAGAATACTCTTGAGGAACTTGAGCTAAGACTGGATGCATACTGGACTGTTCTAGAGAAGGCTGAAGAAAAAGGTCCTGAGAGCAAAGCACGGCGAATGGAAAGAATTATTAAGCAGTACGAAAACACAATCAAAGCTGTTAAGGCGGGCAAGCAAGTTGACCTCTCAGAGCTGCCGACTCCCCCAGGCTTCTCGCCCATCCCAGTGGGCGGGGCTGCACAGCCCACAGACGCACCCAACTGATTGTGTGTGTGTAGTTATGTAGGTGCATACACACTGAACTGATATCATGTATAAATCATTAGCGGTGACAAATTGTGTGCTGTGTGGCTTGATTGTGCACAAGGTGCACTTGCACAGTTCTGTTTCCATGCCAACATGGTTAAGGATTGGTATTATTTTACAGTATGTATTGAACACTAGTAGGAACACCTATCTCTACACATGCCTGCCACACCCCCTGCTAGTAGGAACACCCATCTCTACACATGCCACACCCCCTGCTCGTAGGAACACCCATCTCTACACATGCCACACCCCCTGCTAGTAGGAACACCTATCTCTACACATGCCACACCCCTTGCTAGTAGGAACACCCATCTCTACACATGCCACACCCCCTGCTAGTAGGAACACCTATCTCTACACATGCCACACCCCCTGCTAGTAGGAACACCTATCTCTACACATGCCACACCCCTTGCTAGTAGGAACACCTATCTCTACACATGCCACACCCCCTGCTAGTAGGAACACCTATCTCTACACATGCCACGCCCCTGCTACTAGGAACACCTATCTCTACACATGCCACACCCCTGCTACTAGGAACACCTATCTCTACACATGCCACATCACCTGCTATGGGACAATTGTATATGCATACCACCCTGCCCTGCATGTACACCTACTATGGCACGTTGTATATATTTAGATGCCTGTGAGCTAGCCCACCCAAATGTGCAAATGGTCTTCCCAGTGGAGTGTGTATGCAGCTTGTGAGGAATGCATGCCATCTGAAAAGCGCAGCAATAGTGTAGATATAGAGAGTATCTACACACTATACACATTATGATAATATGCTATTATATATGCATGTAGATAATCCAATTAATAGAGCTATAATGTGGTTGACCTGTGTCATCACTTCCTCATTACACACAATAAACGTATAGTAATAGTGTCCTGTGTAGGGGTCACACATACAACAAACGTCTATGTGTTTCTAAACTACATTAGAGCCCTTCTATAGCACACATCATCATTAGGACCAGCTGCTTGTCCATTTAGTGAATACAGCTGTCCTGGTACAACAGTGATTCATGCATGTAATGAGGACACCAGGAGGAAGGACAGCTAGGGAGCTATTGTGCCTCGATTGTATATACGGGTGCAGGATGACTTCCTCAAGGTGGTTTGCAGCTGAAGGCACTGCTCAGTAGTTGGAGTATGTATATAAGTGAACGCACAAATGATTAAAATGTTACAGTGCATGTATACTGCAAATGGTGTTATCTATACTGTACTGATCTTGAATGACACGGTGTGCAATAATAATTACTGCACAGTGCATATAAGTGGTACTGACGCATGTACAGTAACTGCGCCACAACACACACAGTACAAGAAGAACCAGCTGCCAGGCAGACTTCCTTGCTACAGATACGTACCTATACGCGGTGCTACCATGCTGTGCTCCCTCTGGTTGGCCCTCTGCGTCTTCTTCGTTGCAAGCAGTGTGACAACTGCAAAGGATTGCCGTCAAACTCCGAATGTCCTGGCAAGTGCGACTAGCCTGATGTACAATGTTCAGGTTGGGGGCCACGTCTGGAAACACATCTATGGACTTCAGCAGCGTCTATCTACTGATGCGAAGCACCAACAGGAAGCTACAAAAACTATGTTTGCATCAGAACAGGATTTCAAAACTGCGTGGAGTGCTTTTATTAGTTCTGGCTTCCAGACAATGGCAAGTTTGAAAAAGTGTGGAGGGAAAGCTGGTGGACTAAAGGACTGTATTCCTGCAGCAGCTCTGGGAATAGCACGTGCCATTAAGTGCACAAACATTGACCCAGCAACACGCCTCTGCAATGCCGGCAACACTATCAGACAGGGGTTGAACGTTGGGTTCTGGTATGCCCATTCAAAAGGCAAATGGATCCTTATGACTGCCTATCCATCTACCCACCCACAGTGTTCGTAGTGATGGTGTGAGCTACCATAAGAAACAGAGGTTTAGATCATCAATTGTAATGACTCTGTTGCTCATTAGGCCTCACCCATGTACAGTAGGTATATGAGTGGAACACATAGAACGAGCTGCTATTGGTGAGTGCTGTAGCTCCGCCCACCTCTCAGTTTCTTAGCTATAGTTGCAGTTTATTTTCATGTATTTCAGAATTATTAAATTGCATTAATTAAGCTGAATGAATGGCTTGTGTGATGAAAAGTGCAATTCCTGTTCCTTTGCACAGCCTGATAGGAATACATGCACACACAACACAATT
The DNA here is from genome assembly GCA_949841015.1 of Aplysina aerophoba. Classification (NCBI taxonomy): domain Eukaryota; kingdom Metazoa; phylum Porifera; class Demospongiae; order Verongiida; family Aplysinidae; genus Aplysina; species Aplysina aerophoba. The sequence continues at coordinate 1,331,985 of OX465039.1, forward strand.
ACATGCGTGCAAGGTGTTAGTTAGCATGCGGGCCACATGACAAGGGTGAGGAGGAAAAGAGGCAGAAGAGAGGGAAGGTAGGAGCTAGCTAGGGAGGTAGGGATGGAGGAAAAGTGGTATACAACATTCCCTCAAAGTTCCAGCCACAAGGGCAGGGATTCCCCAAGGGATTCTCCTGCTGTGATTTCACTTATGAGCAGCCAATGCAATGGTTGTACCTGCATATGTCCAGTCTTTGTCAGTTGTCACACTGTCAACGCATTTTGATCCTTCAAATTTGTTGGTTTGTGACATTAATAAATTATGTTTGTTGTAACTGCATAGTTATGTTTGCAGAATGCACGTAGCTATTTTATATGGCAATTACATACCTCCTGCACTAACTTAAATACATGTATGGTTTGCAGATATATATAATTGTATGAAGCAGCACTTCACAGAGTGCACTGATACATGAAGTGGACTAGACATATATAGCTCAGAACAGGATACACATAATTACCATAAAATGATATAACACTTTCAAAGTGTGTGCGCACATGCAGCAGAAATGCTTCCTTAGAGATTATGAAGAGACAGAAAGCGTCCACGTCCTACGCGGGTCAACCACACCTACTCTGTTCATTGATGGATTCTCTCAACCATTATGTGTTCTTTTGCTCCCTTAGGTCTGCTATGTATATAGTCATACTCTGTGAGCTGCTGCCAATGCTCAAACAGCCTATAGCATTTACGATATAAAGCTCTGCCACCCTGGTAGCCCAGATTGTCCCCACACACACCTGGAACAGTTCCCTATTGTCGCTAGGGATGAGGCACTGAGCTGCTGGTCACATACTAGTATATAATGGCATTCCTCACAAGCTGCACATGCACTCCACTGCATGGGGAGAGCATGTGCTCATTGGTGAGTCAGCTAGTGCTGGCGGGCTAGCTCACAGGCATCTAAATATATACAATGTGCCATAGTAGGTGTACATGCAGGGCAGGGTGGTCCTGCTATAGTAATTAAAGTATGATGTAATGTGTGTGTTTCAGTATATACCAGGTGCCATATACAAACATCCATGTGTTACTAAACTACATTAGAGCCCTTCTATAGCGCACATCATCATTAGGACCAGCTGCTTGTCCATTTAGTGAATACATCTGTCCTGGTACAACAGTGATTCATGCTTGTAATGAGGACACCAGGAGGAAGGACAGCTAGGCAGCTATTGTGCCTCGATTGTACGGGTGCAGGGTGATTTCCTCAAGGCGGTTTGCAGCTGAAGGCACTCAGAACGAGCGGTACTACCATGCTGTATTCCCTCTGGTTGGACTACTGTGTCTAGTTCATTGAGAGCAGTGTGACAACTGCAAAGGATTGCCGTGCAACAAGCAATGTGCTGCTAAGCACAGTTAGCCTGCAGACAAATGCTTCATCGGGTGGCCATGTCTGGAATCATGTCTGGGGACTACATACAAAACGATTGACTAGGGATTTGAGCCATCAGCAAGCAGTTGACAAAACTATGTTTGCGTCAAGTGGAGATTTCACGAATGCTTGGAGTTCTTTTGTTAAATACCAGCCAACTACTAAATTCTCTCAATGCGGAGGGGCAGCTCGTCAAAAATAGGACTGCTGCATTCTTGCCTCAGATTAGGGAATAACAAAGGCATACCAAGTGCACAGGCATTGACGCACCAACAGACCTCTGCAATGCTGGCAACACTATAGCACAGGGGTTGAAGGTTGGGTTCTGCCAGGTATGCCCATTCAAGCGGCAAATGGATCCTTATGACTGCCTATCCATCTACCCACTAACAGTGTTATTAGTAGTGTAGTGATAGCTAGTGTGTGCATTTCCATAGGTTCAAATCATCAATTAATTGTACTGACTCTGTTGCTCATTAGGCCTCACCCATGTACAGTAG